>JARJDX010098672.1:0-41411 GCA_030264735.1 Gymnusa sp. GC000175
CATATAATTTAGGAAAAGTAATAATTTACATTTGAACATCTTGAAAACAAAAACTATGTGTAAAGAAATCCCTCAAATTGTCACTAGAGCACGGACAATCAAAAATGTATTAAGCTATGTCTATATAGGACACATAATAACAATATGAAGGGAGAATCAAACATCTGAAATAAACCGAAAAATAGGGCTGGGTTAGGCAGCATTTGATAAACTAAAAAATAATTTAAAAAACAATTCCATCTCCCAGAAACTACGGTCGCGACTCTTCGACCAATGTGTCCTCCCGGTACTAACGAACTGAAGCCAAACTCAGACAATCACAAAAAGATCAATGAAGAGGCTGCGTGTAACACAAAGGGCCATATAAAGACAAATTACGAGCACATAAGAGGCATAACAAAGGTACGGAATGTGGGCGAAGCATTAGCAAAACTTTGCTGACCATGTTGCCAGATATCAGAACGATAAATGGACAAAAAATATTCCAGAATAGAAACCAGGTAAAGAAGAACATCAGAGGAAGATTATCATACGATGGGCAGACGATATTAGTAGTGCAGGCCTATTGGGTTGAGGGAAGTTTAAATTAAAGAAAACTGGAAAAAACAAGAAATCAAGAAATTAACCAAATAGGGCTATGAAAAAATAAAAACATTGCAAAATAGACTATCTGCTCGGTTGGTCTGGCACTACTAAAAACATAACTTCTCTCAAGCGATGTTGTAAGAGGTGTGGGCAACATCATCTCCCATAGGGTTGGCCAGTCGTATTCTGGAATCGTCACAAATTTTGTTCCCGGTGTATACTACGAATCGCACTACGAAGTTATCTCGGCCGTTAAGGGACCCGCTGTATGTTCAGTATGTATCGAATGTTGTCAATTTTTTCAGAAAATTTTAGATTAAACTAATCGTAACAGCAACAACTTTTATTAAAGGCGTTTTCTATTGAATGCATATTTTTTCGCTTACGGGGAAAGGGTAGTAGAAGACACTTGCTTCTCTACCTTATTTATTTTCGTATTGCAAACAATTTGAAAATTTTACAAAATGTAGCACGTATAGGCTTCCGACCGCTGCATTAGAATATTGTGTCGGAATGGCCTATAAATTACGAAAACATACGACTTACAGTTATCGACAAAACTCTACGTTTCAGGAACCCCGAGTCTGATAACATCTTTTACATTGAGGTATAAATATTATAGTTGGCTAATTCTTTAATTAACATTTCTGCTTACTACAATTTATTACTGATTATCGAATGTTTGAAGCTTCGGGTGTTACGTGAGAAATACTTGCAGCATGTACATTTTAAGTTTGCGCAACATAGCTCAATCTGACTAAGTAAAATATCTGGTTTTTTTGCTAAAGTAGGATTAGGAATGTGATTATGACAGTTTTTTTTATCCTCTCAGAATTTTACAAAAATCTTATCCAATTGTATTACATTGACACGCAGGCGTATGTTATGGACTGTTTTTGTTTATTATGTATAGAATTTATTGTGGTAGCTCTGGGTGTTTTTCTTTCTTATATTACAATTAAGGCACAAAAATTAAACATGGATCTAAATATCTACAAAGGTTTCTTATGCTTCGTCCCACCACAACCAGACAGAGGAGGTCAAAATGATCCCTATGAGATCCCTATGAGATATCTGAAACTGACGATGGATATTTTTTTCCAATTTATTTTTTTAATTCCGCCAAATGGCACCGGAAGTCACACGGTACGGTGATGGGACACTATCGAAATTTAGCTCGCGACGGTCTAAAATCTCTTTTTTTGCACGATTACAATACTTTATCTTTATGATTTGACCACAATTTACGACGCAGGGTAGACGCCAGACTATTTGCGGCTAAAGGCAAGATTTTTTTTTGCCGCCCTAGTTTTAAAAGTTTTCTCGTTTTCTTCTCTATGGTGTACCCAATTCGTGGCCATCTTTCCTTTTTCATTCTTTTTGTGTGTCCGAACCATGTCAATTTTATCTATAATATTTATGACTACAGTCATGATTTTTTGAATGTCCTTATTTCTTACCTGTTACATCTAAAATCGTTCACAACTTCTTCTGAGAAAATCTACATCTGTGGCCATTATATGTGCAATTTCGTATTTCTCCTTAAAGTCTTTTTTTCCAGTGACCTCCTCGAGACCTATCTTTTTAAATTTACTTGTCCATTCCTTTAGAGCCTGTTGTAGGTAGATGTTAAACAGGGTGGGAGATAGACAATATTTCTGCCTTAGCCCTTTATTGTAAAATTTTCTTACTGTTTTATCAATTTTTATTGCGGTAGTGTTCCGTTTACAGTACAGCTGAACAGCTTGAATTAATGTTGTTTGCATGTCTATCTTTTCTTATTGTGCTATCTCTCTCTTTCTAGATTTATTAGGGCAGTATGTGTGTCTCTATTTCTCTGCGTTCTTTTTTCCAGTGCCATTTTTAGGGCACATGGGTTATCCACTGTTTATCTTTCCGCTCTAATCCTCCTTGTTTTACTGGTTGTTTTCCTGCTAGATCTGCATCGATAGAATTTTTTAAACATCCTAACGTATATTCTTTTCACTATTGGAATAACGGTTTTGCCGCGATATTTTTTTTGTCGTCCTTTGGACCTTTTTTAAATATAGGTACTATATGGGAAGTCCTCCATTTATTTCGTGTTTTTTCAAAATCTTTCATATAGGACGGTCAACTTTTTTGTCAGCTTATCGGAAACATTCGTACCATATAAATTCCTGAATTCCTCCAGGGTATGGTGACTCTTTTAACTTCATGCTTTTTATGGCGTCTTTTATTTGGACATGATGAAGTGTTATCCTAGTTATGTTTTTAATTTTATAAACACAAATTTGGATAAATTGATATTAATTCATTCTGTATTATACAGGGTGTATAATGTTAATTTGAACAAGTAAAATATATCGAAAAATAGACATAGAATGACAAAATGATTCAAACAAAAGTTTAAGTGTTTAGAGCGGATTATTTGATTCTGTCAGGATTTATTGTCCCCCATAACGTAAGGGTGGAAAAAATAAGTAATTCTAAAATCTTAAATAGAAACCCTAATTTTTTATTATAATAAAATTATAATAAAATACATAACCTTTACTTAAAACGTTTTTAATTATCTTAGTTGGAACGGTAATTGCAGGAAGAAATTAACGCAGGATTTGTTTTTCTGACATTACAGCGTCGTTTACGATGATTACAAAAACATCCTATTAGTAAAATCCATGCATTTTTTTGCAAACTCTGAATCTGCAATAAAAAGTAAAGGTTTTTGTTTTATAATATAAAGATCTTCCGGTTTGGGGTGGGATTATGGGCAACTTTAGATATCCAAAGAAAAACTCCTATTTTTAGGTAGATTCGGATTGTGCGGAGAAAATATGCAGGATATAAATATTTGGAATAAGGGACCTTTTTCAAAAATGATTTATTTAATTTTTTCTGAAAATGCATTGGACCATTTTGCAGGACCAGAATCAATATTCATTTCAACTTGATCTTGGGGTTCCTTCTCCTTCTCGCTTAATGGTGATGATTTTGTGATTGATGCTTGCTTTTAAGTTTTTTTTTGAGCTAAAGAATATTCTACTGCCATTGATACATCTGCTACCATTGCAACAGTCGAACAACTTACTTGGTTTAAAGGATTTACTAGAAATTGTTCCAGCGCCTCTTTTAATCGTTGCTGTTCCTCTGCTTTCTTTGATCGCTTCTTTTTGAAAAAAGGTGCAGATACTCTTTTTGTTTTTCTATCTGACATTCTAAAAAGGAAAATTAGCAGCCTTCGGCTACCCCCTTGACAGTACCGCTACAGGCGGCGCCTGTGCGTAACGCTGGGGCTATTGAGACCTATCCGTTACTTTCAACAGGAACTACATATTTTAATAATTATCAGTCAATTCCATTTGCATTATGTGTCTGCAACTGATTTTGTTTAAATGAATGTTGGCAATAATTCCACTAGTTCAGTTGTTCTATTATCTTTAAAAATTAATATTATTATTAACTGTATTTACAGCATATTTTTCCTAGCATTTTATTTTTATTAAAAATTTGTCTTAAAGAAATGGCTGTTTAATACCAATTTTGCAGGATTTGTATTAAAAATTAAAATTATTATAAATAACAATTTTGGTAAAATAATGTAAATAATACTTATCAGTAAAGCCTAAGTGTATTACTTTATTGTATATTGATCAATTAAAATAAAAGGTCAATATGTTGATTTTGCTTTTAATTTTACCAAAAAAAATTTATCATCAATATTTGTAAATACAGAATTTAAATCCCCAACAGAATAATTTTTGTTAATTTAGAATTTGTAACAAGTACTTATATTTATGCCAACAAATTTAAAAGTAACAAATAATTTTTAAATCTGCACATTGTTATTAAAATATTTGTATATCTATAAATAATTAACCCAATTTTTACTAAACTATAATACATTAAATGGTTATTGAAGCAAAATACAAACCACATAAAGTGCATCAAGAAATAAGAGCAATTCAAAAAGGGATCCTAAGAAATGCTGTCAATTGTATTCCTCAATGCAACTGGCAGAAAGGAAATACATCTGCAGAAATATTGATGGAGCGAATGTAGATTTCTATCATTAATATTTTGAGATGCATGAGCTATTTCGATATAGTTTTTACAAAATGCACGTAAATTATATTAACAGCGCATAAATATATCTCCGGTTTGATTCCTGTGCCAATAAACTAATTAATGGGCTTACTTTCTATATCACTCGCCATTGGTAATTTATACGCCAGCAGAACATCAATAAGTCAATACCTAATTAGAACTAAATGGTTCCACAATTACAGCAAGAACGTGTTACAGTTTATTTTAATTTTTTTTAAATAATGCTGGCAGAAATTAGTAAGATGAAAACTGTATAACGTGTCACAAAATTTTTATTTTTTTCTCCACCATTTAATTGGGTTTTTGATGAAATAAAATCCGAAGATAAAGTAAAATAAAATTAAAAGATATTAACTTTTTTTTATCAAAGTTACATGAATAAATATAAAAATTGAAATCAATTACCAAACCGGAAATTGAAATACCCCTAGGAGGAAAGGAAAATGTTCTCAATTTATTTAATTTTAAAATACACTCGCAAAACAGTATTCATTTAGTCGTGCTTAATATTTTTCATGCCATGAATGAAACGACACATAAATCCTGAAAGTTTAATCAATAAAAGTCCGGGGCAGTAATGACCTTATAGATTTCAGCAAATATTATACAGTTTTCCTTTCAAAATAAATCCATTGGGCCAAATCCGATCTACTGAGAGGATGGAAACATTCAAACGGGGCGAGAATAAACCATTACATCGAACAAATGTGTTTTTTCATCGCTTTTCCATAATATCCCCATAATTGGGGGCGTATTTTATTACTCTGAACTTAAACCCCACTGCAACCCTTTGCGCAAATTAAATAAACGCTCGAAATAAAAAAAACAAATGATCGAGTTAGGATTTATGTGCCTAACAATGACAAAGGTTTTTTACGTAATTTACTAATGAAAATTAATTTTTTCACGTAAATGAGTTTTATTGATTCAACTTACGTTTTTGCCTCCTATTTTATTTCTGAAACAAATAAAATAATTAATATAATAATTAAAATGTATGGTTCTTTATATGAATGAATGAATGAATGAATGAATGAATGAATAAATGAATGCAAGTAACTAATTTAATTTTCTTTGCGATTTTATCTTAATAATGCTGTAATTTTTGTGTGTTTGCATAAAATACAATAGTGTATTAAATTGCAATATTCCCTTATGGCAAACAAATGCTATTATATTTAGAATACGTAGGACCAAACGACTTTAGAGCTCTCAAATTAACAAAGCTTATGCACGAGGTCGTCCTTTTGCATTGTTCCATTCTTGTACATAACGTAAAAGCTACCACCATCACTGGAGGCAATGCAAGCTCCTCGTTATATATAGCAGTCCGTTACCACGTCATTTTCAACATTACAAGAACGCACAACAGCTGTTTTATTTAATGGCAACTGCGTAACTTAGCTAATGAACATTTCTTGCTGACACATACAATCGAACAAGAAACGCGTACTCTCATTTACGACTACATCTTTCGTTAATGAGAGGACCTTTCCGGCTTCAAGTTTCAATTCACAACCGGAGGTCAAACATAAATTCCCGTTTGAATTTGTCCTCTAGTGCGAACAGTTTTAAACAACGACACCTCCAAACAACACCCTGAAAATACACAGACACGCAATTTATGACTGGCTTTACTTTTACCGCGACCAACTTTTAGGTACATAAATTCATTTGAATTTTACACAAACTCACAACTATATTAAATTTATCACTTTTCAACTTATTTTTGTTATAAAAATATACACAAATATTATACATTTTTTCCTCTTGCTAATTGTTCACATATAGTTCTTTTTAACTTTCATTTATTTAAATTAATTATGGATTAATATATTAAAACCTCCTCTGTAAAAAGGTAATATAATATCAAATTTTATATAAAAATGCTATGCAATTTTAAAGTTACTGTAGGTGCAAATAATTGTTACTCTCATTTATACCCTCTCCTGGTTGATAGAAATCCATCTTATTTGTTTGTTACAAATTTTATTAACAGTTTATATAGATGTACTAATAGACTTGTTAGGAGGAACCTTTCGAAACTTGACTTGTTTCCTTTTATGAGGAAATATTACTTCCGCGTATCTCCATTTAGTTGGTATTCGGTCTTCTTCTAAGTAGCGATATAATAGGATTCTGACTGGTGCTCCAATCTTAAGCATATCACTAGAAATTCGGTTGTTTTTTATTTGGTAACGTCCTTTTTGATCTCATCCGTAGTTATTTCTGGTATCTCTTCTGAGTTTACATTGATGATTCTTCATTTGCTAAAGTTGCTTTTATCTTGTGATTTTGATAGGTATAAGTCGGTATATAAATATACAACGATCTGTATTATTTCTGATTTTTTCGTTTATATTACTATATGGCTATTTTTCACACGGATGATCTTTTCCGCAGCTATAGTTGCGATCTTAGGACCCTCAAGCACCTATTATTTTCTATTGTTTCTTAAATTCTTAAGCCGTTTGAATTCTAGTCCTTCTACATCCGTTGATCTTTTTTCTTTGGTCTTTCATTGGTCTTTTGTATGTCTCATGTGCTAACGTATATAACAATAAAAACACGCGGCTTAAACCCGAAAGTAAGAAAACTTACATCGAACTCAATCGCGAAAGTCTAAATTTTAAATCAAGAATATAGTTAGCTTGCCAGCTATCAAAAAGTTTCAAGATCACGAAAAGATTATAGCAGGGATGCTGCTTGTCATCTACGCTATTTAACATCTATATCGACAAAGTGTTAAGAAACTCTTAAAAGAATACAAATTATGGGGCCTGACAGTCAACAACGACAAGACAAAGTACCCATGTGTAGGAAACGACGAAATTTCAGTACTGAAAGTAGACGAAGGTGTCAAAATCAAGCTCTGCCAGGAATGCAAATACTTGTGTACAAAAGTAGCAAACAGTGGATGGACTGAGAAGTAGTACATCGGAAAAACGTTATTGTCATTTTAAAAACAACCCTATGGACCAAAAACATGTTAAAGAAAAATAAAAATAACTCCTCTCCAATACGATAGCGAAACATGACAAATGAGCCCGACCATAGAAGAGAAACTTCGGGTATTACAGATGGTAGGACTAATTCCCGAACAAGATAATAAAAGATATAATAATAGCCGGAACCCATATGTCCACAAAATAAGAAACCTGAACCATTAAGATTGGGAGAATCGAGATGACTAGACAAGGGACCAGAAGGCATGCGATAAAAATGAATAATAATGATAATATGAATATGTTTAAAATGCGTGAATAATAATCGTATGGTGGATAAATATTTATATTCTGATTTTGTGTATTGATAATAATGTTAAATAAAAATTTTATTCTGCCTTTGAGTCGCAGGTTTTTAAAATATATACTTGTTAGTTATGATCAATTATTCAAAAAATATCATATAAATACAACTAATATTTAAATATAAACAATTATAACTATTTGATTTAAATAACATAGCAAATAAAATTTGGTTACAAATGAATTATCTACCATAAGCGATCAAAATCTACATTACGTTTTCTAAATTAAGCACTAGTTTCGGGAAGTTGTAATTTATTCATTTACAATGTCTAGCACGAATCATGTAAGTAAATAATCGAATATTCGTTTTATATTTTAGGACACATTTAGCTTGCCACCAATGTATTATTAATTTATTTATGTGTATGTAGAAATATCAGTTACATCAACCACAAATGTTGCGTGACTTGTATGTCATATAAATATATGAATTCCATCAGTGAAACTGATTTTACCCATTAAACATATTATATCCATTAATAAATACATGATTCATTTTTAAATTACAACCAAATTTATTTTTATACAAGTAATAAAGTTATAAACAAAAGAATTTTATGGAAATATAGCAAAGTTGAAGCCAAGCACTTTTGCAAACTAAAACAATCGAAATTACGAATTCATGAAATAAAAAGTTTTAATATTCATGTTATAATCGCAGAGGCGCACTGAGATATAAATTTAGCATTAAAATAATAAAATATTTTATATAAAATATCTTAAAAAGAGTAAATTACTAATAAAACACCAAATTAAAAATATATAAAAGTGAGTACAATTAAAACAATAATTTTGATCCAGTTGCCATGAACGTGCATAAAAATAAAAATAAAAAGAAAAAAAACGTAAAAAAAAACTAAACAAAAGCTCACGATTTTTGTATATTATATTTTTATTTCTAGACCATATTTTAGGGCTTATGCAAATTACGAACTAACCGGCAGAATATAAAGTTGAATAACTATAGAACAATTTTTATCTTTTTAAAACACAAATTGTTATTCATATCATACCGAAAATGGTTATTTTGTATTCATAATTTTTCTATGATGTTTATAATTAAAGCATGTTCTTAAATAGTAATATTAATTTTCAAATAAACATGGTACATAACTGTGTTATGATTAATTAAACTCGCATGTTATTTATTATTTATTAATACAGAAAATGATGGATAACTACAATCATATATTTATCATTCATTCCATTTGTGTTGAAGGTTATTAATAATTTAAGAGTCTAATACTAAAAAAATATTAATTACTTTTAAAATTTTTGATTTGAACAGAGGTTTATTAATGTGTTTTTTTGTATTTTATAATTTAACTATTCTGAACTATACCAGCATTGCCTAAACGGATCAACTAGTTCATAGATCACAAGCCCGAAGAGAAGAGGAGGGTTTTCTTGGAAAGGCTTCTTACCCGAAAACAACCAAGAGGCTCATGGTAAAGGTGAACAGCCTCGGTACTACACTGATTTACGGAAGATGATCCCACCAAAGAAAAAGATAGGAAATAGAAAAAGCAAAACATGGCACACATGGCCTCATGGAGCACCAAATCACTCAATTTAAAATACCAAAACCAGATAAAGAACTATCAGCAAACAACGTCGATATCTGTGCAATACAAAAAAACAAAAAGAAGGGAAAAAGGCAAACAATATTATGTAAGTACATAACAATATAGAGCAGAGTTAAAAAAGAAACAAGAGCACAAGATGATGTTGCAATAATTAAAAAAAATAAATATAAAGACCAAATTATAGACTATAAATACAAACAACTACACACTAAAATTTTAAGGAATATATGCACCAGAAAACAACAAAATAGTGAAGAACACCCGAGAAGAATTCTACGCAAACGCTAGACCGCATAAACCGAAATGAACAAATTATCATCTTAGTGATTTTAGTGCACACACAGGTAATCAAGTTATTAGTGGCATTAGGCAAAGATTAAATGAGATACCCAATATGAGAATGGATTGCTAATATTAAATTGCTGTGCAGTTAATGAATTACGGATAAGCATTCAACATTAAGGACAGCGTAAATACACATTGAGCAACACAAGGGGAACAGGTGAATGATTGGCTACATTCAGACAAACAAGTACATCCGTGGAAGGTACTCAATGTACGCTGTCTTACATCATCTAACCTAATGGGCGACCATAGCCCAATTATACATAAAATAAGAACTAACCTAAAAATCAAAAAAAGCCCTAAGAGTAATACAAAGACGGGACATTTAAGGTAGGAGCTGGATTCCATAGGAGATTTGCACTAACAAAGGCTTTCAGGTAAAATTATAACCAAACCTATAACAGCAAGTGACAATTACGAAATATTAGAAACCAGAGGGACTAAAAGATCCAATTGAACCAAGACACATTATTTTTTTTGTTATTGCATACATTAGCTTTCATTATGCGGTGATCGTTCTCTAGGTTAAATGAGTTTAGAATTTTTATTTTTTGTACCTTTTTGTTAATACATGTAATATACATATAATCAATTTGGTTTAAACTTCTCCTCTTTAGTAAGAACGTGTTAGCCTTATATAAATGTTGTCCTGGATTATTAGGCTGTTGTTCCTTTTTTTCAATCCGACCTTGAATACTTTCTCTTCTCCTTCAACCTAGAAATTGTCTCCTATCCCTACTACTAATGAAGTTTTGTTCTTTTGAATTGCTTTTGCGATGTTTTCGTAGAATTTGAACCACCTTCTTGTCTTTCATAGCCGTTTATAGGGGCATAAGCCCGTATAATTTTTAGAGGCTATAAATTTTTATTGTTGATATTGTTTTAAGCATTTTTATGCTGTTTGTTAGTATTTCGTGTATCAGTATACATACATGAGCTTCTAGATTTGAGTTATCTTATCCATTATAGTACAGTTTGTATCATTAAGTTCCACGTAGCCAGTTATTTCCCCTTCTCCTCGTCTGGTTCGGTTTATAGTTCTTTCACTCGGTCTTCTGAAGCCATTGATCTGATATTATATGTGGCTATTTCTTGCTCTCCCCCCCCCTTATTACTTTCAATACGCGATTTTAATCCCCATGCTGTATCGTCTGGAGAACTATTTCCGAAGTCGAACAGGTACCGTACTAAGAAGTGTTGGTCATTACTCCACCGCCTTAAAACTAAAAAGATTTTATAACAAGAATCCTATATATAATTTCACGCTATTGGTTTAGCCAATGGAAAATAAAAAAAATGGCTCTCCACACACACATACGATGAAATAATGTAATAATAAGAAATAGGTATTTATTTTTATCGTAAATTTCTCAATCATACTAGTTTTTTTGTCCCATATAGGTAAACATACTCATACAAGGAGCAACAACCAATAAAAGTTCGCGTTTTAACCCGAAAAAAAGGTTTACATCGATTCAAGTCCAAACTAAAAATAAATAATTTTAATTCGTTTTTTAAATATTTTAAAAAGTTTTGCTGTTGATTTTCTTGTTTAAACGAAAATTATGACCACGTTTAGAAATGAAACAGAAAATAAAAAGAGTTTCCCTGTACCACATTCAACCAAAATCTGATCAAATCTAAATTTAGTGGAACAAATGATCAATTGAAATTTTGTGGAAATAAAATATGTAGTTTTTAAGACACATCATCCGCAATAAATTCGTACACAAACAGAAATTTTGTTCAATTTTCGTTCGGGTTACCATAAAAGGGGTATTGTCTCTAAATTCTCCATATTTTTTAATGATTACAATACTTTATCTTACTATCGTATGTTAAACTTAAAATATTTATTTCAAGAAGAACAAAACTAATCTAAATAAACAAACACAACATTAATATCCTTTAATATTTTTATAACTTAAGCAGTGGAAAGACTGCAGCAGGTCGAGTGTTAAAACAAATATTGTTAATACTGCCACCACTGTCCATTCTGATAATCAATGTTTAACAAAAGTTTGAAATTTATTATTATTTTATTTAAATTTGTTTTAGTGTAAATAGTGAAAGCAGACTAGAATATTTGCTTTTAAGACTTTGTGTTATAAATAAATTATATGGTGTTTATTTTTACAAATACTTTAATAAAGAGTTCTGATGTTAATATAACTTTAAAGTTTTCAACTTATGTGTCATAGTGATTGCATTTAAATGACATTTTAATGTTGAAATTAATATTGGAAACACATTTAGCTTAGTAGTATCATAATAAGAGGTGGCTTTTTATAAAAATATTACAACTTGTTTGTGTTTGTAATGCAACCTTTATTCTATTATATAATTCATTTTTTTTTGTTCATTGAAGTTCACATTAATCTTTAGAAATATTTTAAAAAGGTTGAACCCATGCTTTCCATTTATTATAAACATGGAGTAATGGATATTTGGGTTCACGTCATCAATATGGCACACCGGAATCACATACCAATATTAAAAATTTAAAAATAATATTTTATGTCATACTCACCAACTAGTGACGTAATCCAAAAATCCACTGCTTCACCTTAAATTTTAACATATAAGTCTGCTGAGAAGCTTCAACGAAACCCTCTTAGACCAGTACTTGAAAATCATATCCCAAATGAACAAATTGGTTTCAGGAACGTACGCTATTGAACAGGTACACAGAGTTATTAAAATAATCAACAATGACTTCGAAAACGAAAGATATTGCTTAACTGCCTTTTTCTACATATTGCCTCCACAAATATACTATAAACTGTAGGTTCCGACTATCATTTTAATTTGAACAGGAACATGCGGACGATATTGTCATACTATCGTTATACGACAACAGTCTCATAAAATCCATAAAGTTACCTTCATAAAATCCAATTTCGATTATTTAAATGGAAAATGAACGCAAACTAACTAAAGCCAATGTTACATTAAGAAGAGGCACATGTCCAAAGTCTTGCTGAACCAGACTTCCTTCGTTTGAAGAAGTAGTAAACGCTCGGATGCATATTGATAAGAGGTCGGAACTGGCGTAAACATATATATATATTTATCAAGAAATATCAACTTGGAATCAAAATATAAAATATGTACTGGTTCATTGAAAGAAAATCACAAATTTCGCTTAAAAGCTATGAAATTTAATTATTATAAACTGCTAATAAATCCAACAATCAAATCCAGGAAAGATTATAGAGTAGAGAGAGAGAGAGAGAGAGAGAGAGAGAGAGAGAGAGAGAGAGAGAGAGAGAGAGAGATAATGATCCAGCATATGTACATAACTTCGTAATTTAAAACCTTCATATTTCCAACTTTACAGAAAATCAATTGGTGATAAATATATGCCGCAAAAAGATTCAAGCACTCCCACTATACTGACGAAGATTTAGACTATGTTGTGAAATTACGTCTTGTAATTTCAACAAGTTAGCATCGTCGAACCTTGTTTTAGATTGTAACGTCTTTTACCTTGATTTCGCCAGTAAAGTTTTATTAGTTTAAGGTAAAATAAAGCAAAATCAATCATTTTATCGTCGGTATAAGTCCAATATCTCGAATTAACCTGTTTAAGCTTTTTCTAAAATATTATGCATTACCAGCGCGTTGTTGGTGCGCAGTACACTTCCACCTCTTCACGGCACTTGAACCAATATCTGCGCCACATTTTTTTTTCATTCAGCAGTAAAAAAACTTGTAATAAGAGAAATATTTTTTTTTAATTGTTAGGCCATATGGCAATTCTATTTTGTAATTATGTGTTCTGTCAAATACCTGTCACTTTAACTAAATTTGACCGTTTAGAGCGCGCGCAATGCAATAAATAGCACATGCTGCTTTAAAGTCATTATGCATTCAAATCTTAAAAAAATGTAGCATTTTTAATGGCATTTTAATGCACATAAAATAGTACATCGTATCATACGGCTCTAAAAAGCTTATTTCTATTAGAGATTATTCTGAATAAAATGGGTAAATAATAAAATGGTACGATTCGCGGTATTCACAACTGTTGGCTCAGTCCACAAGTTGTATAATTAAAAACTCTAAACGACGCCTAACACTAACCTAACCTAAAATATTAAAAACCTTACAAGGGATGGATTTAGTTTTCGAATTAAACACATGATTTATTTAAAAAGTGATAATATTTTAATTCCGTTGAAAAGTAAAAATCTTGCGATTATGTATGAAATAAAATGTCAAATGTGCACCACGGCTCTCCTAGCAAAGTCTTATTCTTTTAAATTTAATATTACATGGTTGCATATTTTGGGGTCGATTGTGGCAATAACACTTTGAATCTCCGCCTTATGGTCAATAATTGTTTCTGACATATTGGTATACTCATATGATTTCAAGAAACTCACAAGAAAGAAGTTGCATGGGTTAAAATCACAGGATCTTGAACAAAAAGATATTTCGGCGCCATATTTAATCTAAATTCACAGGACTTTTTGTATCAACTCATGACCCTGGACGAAATCTAGATCCATCGAGACAAGGAAGCAGTCGCATAAATAGATGGTACAGTGAAAGTGCACCAATGACGGCAAAGACTGTTTTTTTTTAACTGGAAAGGTATTAGCCACTGTCTTTTTGGATTTTCAAGAAATTATCCTTATCGATTATTTGCAATGGGGTAAAACTAATAGATAAGCGAACTATACTACGTTACTGGGCCGTTTGAGGTAGAGCTCAAAAATAAACAATAAATACGATTGGCTAAGAAAGCAGTCCTCCTTCTTTAAGGGCACAAATTTACGAATTGGGTTTCGAAATGGTTCTGCATTTAATCCACTTTGCAGATTTGGCTTCGTGCAACTTATTTTTGTTTCCTAATTTGAAAACTTGGCCGTGTGTAAAGAGATTCTTATAAAATGAAAGAAGTTATCGATATTTATTTTGCAAACCTCTAGAAATCAAACTTTTGTGATGGATTGAAAAAATTGAAATTTTGCTAGACTTAGTGTGAAAGGATTTTAATGCAACTATAGCCTTTTAACCACACTTTTCAAACGACTCTCGTAGTGTGGATTGCTATAGAATGGTACCGTACATAAATTCAAATTAGTGATCTAACTTATAAATTATTATAGATTTATATTAATGAATACCAAATTAGGATTTTCCTTGCTAATTTGTTAAAATTAATAAATTTAAAAGAAGCATACTCATACTGGTCGTTTATATTCTATTAAAGGATAAACTTATTACAAGAAACCTCAAGTTACTTCATAAAAATTAATTTATTGGTGTAATTTTGAAACACAATTTATATTTATTATTATAACCTAAAAAGATTTTTATTAATAAATAACTAATTTATATCATAAACTTTTTTATGGCAGAAAAATCTCAAGTGGACTGAAATAAAGGGAGCAAAATTTATTGAATGGCCCTTGAGCGCCGTACGCTCTTGGCCCTGATGAAAATGCAATTAAATTAAAACTAATATTGTTCCTGCGTAGTGCGAACAAAAAATCTTAATTAAAGTTGCCACGTGATATTAATACGCACCTAAAAAATCTAGTTGTACCTTATTGAAATGCTACTGAATGGTACTTTATATTATTTTTTTATATCAAAGATGTTTTTAAACACAACTTGGTTTTTGCGTATAAAATAATTTATTTATTAATTTAATAATATTACGAAAAAATTTGGGATATGGTTGGGAAAGGAAATTCTATGGCTTTGATTAAATTTTCCGGGTATTAAAGTTTCCTGGTTTTGACCGATGTGAGGATTTTTTAAATTTTGTCTATTCTTGTTAGTATTTCGACGTTGGTAATACGGTCTTTCCATGATATCTTCAATATTCTTCTATGTAGCCACATTTCATATGCTTTGGTATGGCCTTGTGTTTGCCTCCGTCAACGTGCAAGCTTTTATTTCATATAAAACGGAGAATACGTAGTGGCGTCAGTCTCATTTTGGAGTTTTTAGTTAGATCTCCACTTTCAATGTTGCCATGAGCATCTTGGTGCTGGTTTGACTCTCTAACAGTTTTATGTTCAATACATATTATCATAAACAAATATACACCACTTATTTAACAATATGTTATTTTCTTAATTTCAACCTTCATTCCTTTCCATTATAGCCTGTATTTTCCTCCAGGTACCTGTATTTTATTACCTGGCGTATTACGTCGTTCCACAATCTCCTGTGCCGTCTACGTGTGTGTTTTCCTTTCAGTTAAATACATATTTTCCCGCAGGCTCTGGAAATTAAAGGTCCAGGGAAATCAAGTAGGACGAAGACTACGCGGAAATCACCAGGATAGACGGAGTGACAGTGGTCTTTCTCTACGCGAGGCCACAGAAATGCGACACACAGGCATAAAAGCCACACTCAAAATGACTCTGGCACAGTGCCACTAAACCCTCGCCATGGGTATAAGGGCCGAGGATAGGAGATTTTCTCCGATTCGTAATAATAGTGTCCGAATCATCTTATATCCTTTTAAATTCATTGGATAACTGTTTTGTGTGGTGCCATTTGGCTCATCATTACAGACTCTTTCTGGCCCAGACGTTTGGGAACTTCTGCGTAAGTAGTACATTTCTATAGTTAACAGTCGGCGTTTGTCATCTTTCATTGCCCATATCTCAATTCAATAGCATTACCGTTTCCACCAATCTGCGGTCAAACCTTTTTTATTCTCTTTGGTGATAGTTTTGTCCCAACATATTAAGTTTAACGCATAAATGGCACTTTTAACCTTGTAGGTCCTATTATTTAATCTTTTAATCCTAAGTATTTGATTTAATCTGTGGATTAGGTGCTCCCGATGTAGCAATTGATTTCATTGAAGCTTCGTTTCCAGAATTTATTCTTCTCTATCCTAATTTTTCATTTTTTCTACTCAATTTTTATTTTTTATTTCTTGTCAGTTTTCTTTATTTTTATTATTTAGATATTTTTTATATGCTTGCTTTTGTTAAAAATTTTATGTCTTCTGTAAAAAAATGGTGATGAGGTTACGACACGACTTTTATTTACGAATTTGACATACTTTTTATTAATAGTACCATTGTGCCTGCAATTAAAACTATACTAAAAGGCTTACCAATAATTTTAATCTAATACATCTTAAAACTAAACCCTAATAACTTAATTTCAATCCACCGATATCCTTTAGTTTCTTCTAATAATTACAGTTTACTCATGCACTGTGCCCTGATTTTACGCACAACACACTACACAAGATCAGATGGTTTGGTTCCCTTGAGTCTTTGGACTTGATGTTGTTTGACCTGTAATCGAAGAGCTTCTGCATTTACGTGGGGGTGTGGAGGTAAAATCTGGCTTCGTGCTTGCCGACAAACCATTTATTTTCTTCCTTTACAGTTGGAATCCTTAGATCAGTATGTATGTCAGAGTTGCATCTCCTATGTTTCTCAATACTTTGTTCTGAAATGTTTGAATACACTTGTGGTTAGAATCGCTGGCACAGTCCCAAACCTGGATTCCGTAAAGCCATACTGGTTTCAAAATTTGATTGTAGATTAGTAATTTATTGAATATTTATGGTTTGAATTTTTTTTCAATCAGCTGCTGTCTATATTTTAGGGCTATAATTTGAGACTTATCCGCTTCTTTTGACAAAAATAATATTTTACCTATTAATTAGGTTGGCAGTATGTCTTTCTAATTATATTTTGTTGATAGTGACATCCGTCACTTTTGAATAATATAAAATCTTATTTTATTATTTGTCAGCTGATTATAATGACACTATATTTGTGCAACTTGATGGGAATAAATTTAATAAAATGCGGCTTAGCAACAACAAGGATAACTTCTTAAAATAATAAATTTTGAAAAAATGACAAAATTCGTTTCAAATTTAATTTTAAACACTTTTGTACCCTTATGTCTTTTTTATAAACGTTTTTGAAATATTTGCAAAAAACCGAAAAACCTAACCAATAAACTACCACTTCCGGTTGGAAATATGAATTTCCAGGCCGATCAGTTTAGCTGTCCTTTAGTGGGACGTTCTGCTGTCGGATCTTATTACTTTCAATTCTACTTTTTTGTTTAGAAAAATTGTATGTCATTATCATTTTGAAATTCCTTCATGTTTTCCTACAACCATACTTTCGTTTTGTCCAATTACTCTGGCGTTTAGATTTCCAGCAAAAATTATATTATCTTTATTATTCCCATTCTTTGTTCGTTATTTAATAATACATAGAATTCATCTTTAACTGCATTTATTTACGTGCCCACTGCTGCAAACAGAGTTTTTTCTGAGTTTTTCCCATAGCCTCTGCCGTTGTACATCCTTACCACAATAAGACAGTAATAGCTACTGAGTTTTTTTCGCCGAATACTGACAGGAGCCCTTACAGTGTATTATCATTATCTTCTGGGTCAGGTACTCTTTCCCCTTCTTCTTTTTCATACTTTGAGAGACCAAAGGCTTGACACTGGTCTATTGAAGTTTTTTGAGCGTATCCATGTTGATATCTAGTCCACATTTTTAACTGGTGCTTGTTTTTGTCGGCAATTATCATATTATCATCTGCGCAACTGATGTTGAATATGTGATTATGATATTCATTACGTTAGCAATTTTTACATTATTTACAATAGCATATAGGCTATAAAATAAATGACTGTACCGCAAACTGTTTTATTCCGTACTTTTCTGGATTAGGCTTCCGAGATTAACTTTTTTATTACTTGTGCTAGATGTGTATCTTTAACCAAGCCTTATATTACTTCTTTGATACTAATTCTATCTAGCCAACTAATTTTAAGAAACGTTCTAAAGATCCAAAACCAGCATGGTTTTTCTAAGTTCCAACTTTTTAGATTTTATAGGATAGAAAAAATTGTGTCTGTCAAAGATGTTGTTTTATAGGTGTATTCAAGCCGAATTCTAATTTCGGTAGCGGGATTCAAAATTTCAATTATATTAGACCAGGGGTATACTGCCACCGAAACTCTTTCTAGCTGTATTCTATTAAAATACCGTAGTTTTGGTAAATATTAAATTTGCCTTTAACTACTTGATATAACATATAACATCATCTGTCTTAAATTATTAATCATTTTGGCATTAATCAGTTTTTTTGCATCTGTACCATGAAATACATTTCGGAATTGAATTTTTACCACATCTATTAATTGATTTTCTACTTTACCTGCAGCTATTTATTATTAGTGATGATGGCAATATCCTTACCTTCCACTTAATTTAAGTACTTGGAGTTTATCATGATGCCCACTATTAAATGCTTGGCGATCAGAATCAATCTAAAAACTAACTTTTACCTTTAGTATTATCTCTAGTTTTTATGTTTAACTGTTTTATGCGCACTGTCGTTATCTAGGTTAATAATTTGCTGGGTCGTCTGAGCTACCAACACGTTGTAGCTAGCTTTTATATAATTTCTGAATCAAAATTTTTTAATTTTAATTTTATATGCCAGCTGTATATATATATAATAGTCCAATATGTGTTCCCTCATAAATTTTATAGTTTCACTATTTACGGGTGGATGTCGTTTCATGAATATATAAAATTAAAGTTATATGTAATATGTTTATATTAGTGATGGGTATTAACAAGGGTCAACTGAAAAACCCTCTTAGAGTTATTTTGCGTTTATATTGATATGGTTTGTTATAAATGCCAAAAACAAAAAGTAATATTTTGATTAATTACTTGATAGGTATAGATTATGGTAATTCAATTTAAAACACAAAATTTTTGTTTTCCCGCTAGAACTAAAACCTTCACTGTAAAAGTTTTTAGTTGACTTTTTTACTTTTTACTCTTATAAAAAATAACTCCTATTGCAATTAAAACAGAAAAAAGTTTTATTCCCAGGAGGTTAGTGACGCAAAACGAGCATAATACTGACCTTTAACAAGATGAAACTTAATAAAATTTTCATTACTTTCTTTTATACTATTTTAAAGTTTAAATGCAAAATATTGTGCATTTTCTTTATTAACAAAACAAAACATTAACATATGTCTTACTAAAGAATAAATGATAAGCAGTAACGGAGTTAATATGTGGATTTGTCTTACGTGTCTTACGTAATTTGTTGACTCTTTTTCTACTTTAATATTGGTTAATTAATTCCAATGTAGTTTGAATAGGTCTTTGTGTAGAGTGTTTTAGAAAAAATAGTAAATATTTTAGGTGCGAGTATGGACTACTTTAAGTATGTAAACATTTGTCTTCAATAGAAATAGAAATAGAAGAATAGAGATAAAGTTGGACGAAGTTGGCGTGTTCAAATCCGATGCCTTTAGATTTTTGTCCGTAAAGTGTAATGAAAGTCTGGGAAGACATGTGCAGACAAAATACTTAATGGACGTTTTAATTAAAATAGAAGTTCTGGGAACCTCAGAAAAGCTACATATTATCAAGAGAGTTAAAAAGTGCCCTGATTTACATTATTTTCTGCTTTTTCAAAGTAACCCTGCCTCAGTTGCATTTGGTGGTTATCATTATCATATCTTAATAAAGAGTTTTCAGTCTGTCTTTGTATCAAGCGCCGTCTGTGGATCCCTATGTCCACACTTCCTTCCATCTTTTTGGTGGGCTGTCTGATGGTCGCTTTCTCTGTGCCGGTTTCCCATTTCTTGATACTTTTATGAGCTCTAAAGATGTGCGTTGGTTTGTATGATTCCATTCCTTGCATCATATTCTAATAAAGCGGGTGATGGCCAAAATTTTGCATTAGTCGCAGTATCATTTCTGATTCGATCTCTTCCACACTTTTTTTAAAATTCTTCGTAGAACTAGCATCTCTGCAGCATTCGTTGTGGATGTTGTTTTTGTTGCATCTGTCCTGCATTCCTAGCATTTGTCTGGACTGGTCTAATGTAGATTTTGTAAAAATTTACATTTGCTTTGGTACATATATAGTTTATTGCTGCTGCATTTTAGAGAGCTTTTTGTGCTTAATCCTTTACTTCCTGTATGAGATTGATATTCGTCGAGAGATTGGCACCGAGGTTTACTTGCTCAACTTTTGTTATCGACTTGTTGTTTTTCCATATACTGCACAATTTGTTTTTTTTTAGAAGATATTTGTAAGCCAATTACAAGGATTATTATAGCATCCTCCGTCGAAGCAACCAGTGCCACATCGTAGGCGTAATAAACAATGTTGATTTTTTAATGTTCCTATGTCTTAGCCTAGGTTCTCATAAAATAAAAACGGGCTTATTGCGTTTCTTTATCTAATCCCTTAGGCATATCATATCAGTTTTGATTTGTGTCTCTATTCGGTGGTTTAACGTTTGGATTATATCAGTTAAAGTTTTTTGCAAAGCAGTAGGTGGCGGTATATGACTGCGCGCCAGGTGCTTAATAATCTTAAGTCTAGTATATTTTTGAATTTAATTTTAGGGTTACTCCATGATATCTTATGTTGTTTTTTGTGGCCAAAGTAAGGTTTTGTTATTCGGTATTATTAAGATTATTTCTCTTGGTCAGTGGCGGATTATCGCAAGGCGCAGGAGTTTAGTAATGGCAAACATTTTAAAATCAGATTTTTGCGGAAATATCCGTTTTCGACTCATTTTACCAAAAAAATATGCAAGAGTGGTTACTACACGACTTTCATTTACGAATTTGAGACATGTCCGTTACTTTTGACAAAATATAAGTATATTTCATTAATTATTAGCTAATATATCGGCAGTATATCTCTTTAATTTCATTTTGTTAAAATGTATGTTGGTAATAACTCCGATAGCTACATTCGTCACTTTTGAATGATATATTATATAACCCTATTTCAATAATTCTCAGCTAATTATATTGAAAGTATATTTGTGCTATTTGATGAGAATAATTTCAATAAAATGTTGCTAAGCAAAGAACAAGGATGAGTTTTTAAAATGTTAAATTTAAAAAAAATGATAAAAACAAAATTTGTTATAAATTTAATTTTGAACATTTTTGTACTTTTATGGTTTTTCCATAAACGGAATAGTATTTGAAATATTTAAAAAAGTTGTTTTCGAAGGGGTTTGTGTGTCTGTCAGTCAGTCTGTGTTCTCTTTACAGGTCAGAGGGCTGATCGACCTGTAAATTCAATTTTTATAAGCTGTAAATAAATTTTTGGAGGTCCCAGTGACTTTTGGCTGAAATCCACCAACCGGAAGTGGTAAGGTTTCTCTGTTTTCTGCAAATAATTTAAAACTTTTAAGATTATGGAAAAAACAAGAGTACAAAAGTGTTTAGAATTACTATTTGCAACAAATTTTATTCTTACTATTAAACATTTTAAAAACTCTTCGTTGTTCATTGCTTAGCAGCAATTTTAGTAAAATTATTCCCTTATAGAGTTATAGTTATGCTTTTATCAATAGTAATAAATAAGTCCAAAATTTGAAAATCCTATGGTAACCACAATCCCATTGTTTTTTGTTCGTAAATTGTTTAATTTTGATCAAACATGCTTTACGGATATATGGACCAAATCCCCATTAAAAAATTAAATAAAAAATAAAGTACTAGTACTAGACTGTAGTAATTATGATTATATTTTATAAGAATGGATTAGCTTGCTAAAGGACCTGCGTTTAAATGCGGCTTAATTTAAGAACTTTTAAGAAGAAAAAAAATTCTTTCTGCTTTTGTGTGGTTAGGAAGAATTTTATATCAAGTTCTTAAGTGGCGATGCTCGGCCAAGTGTCATTTTAAATACGACTACTTATTAGATACGGCTTGGTGCCGATTAGGGTGTTTTATACACTTTAAAAACGCTCGAAGCTTCATTAAACACAGCTTAAATTAAAAATTATATATTTCAAAATCCACAATAAGGTTATTTTAATATATATTAATATACATATATAGCTTAAATTATTTTTTTGGCATATCTAGTTCTAAATCAAGTTAGGAGTTTACCATTTGTCAGTTTCCAAATAAATTTTTATGAAACATTGAAATTGATGTTTATTAGAAAAAGTTGCATGTTTTATTTCGTTATATGTAACGCGTTTTATAAACTACTGTAGACACCCGTTTATTTAACAAACGCTCAGGTACGCGTCGCTTGTGATTAAGTTAAAGCTTATGTCTAAAGTGTCATTTCTGATACTTGCTTAGTATTCTATTTAATACAATCATGAAATAATGAATAATAAAAGTTTTAATTAACTTAGTTCCCTAAAAAGTAAATTAAGAATATAACGCCCCTAAAAAAATATCTTTCATTACTAAATATTCCTAACAGAGTAATTAGTTTCAAATAAAATTAAGAAAATTTTTAACTATTATATTATGCTGTAATATATTTTAAAAATTCTATGCCAGTATTTTGCTTTCAGTATTTTTTCTGTAATTGTTGAAATAGTGCCGATATATTAAAAACCTTCAGGCAATCTGTTTTACACAAAGCAGATTTTATAGAAAGATATTTACATTTTAGGAAAAAAATACAGATGGCTTGCTTCGAATATTAATATTTCAATTAACTTCTAATGGGGTTTTAAGTTTTGAATAAATTGAAAAATTAAGTGAGTACATTTTCTACTTAGAGGAAACACCATTTTTATGAAAATTTCTTGATAAAAAATATTGAATGGATGAAGTTCGCTAGTTTTCAACCCTCGCGAATTTGCTAAAAAAGATTTATTCTTTACTTAATTAAGCCACAAAAACATATAATTTTGTTTGGACTGCTATCACGTAATAGTAACGTAAAAGACAATTTTAAATAACTTGGCACCTACACCAAAATATATAAATCATTTTTTTCAAACCATTGAGTTTAACTATTGAATATAATTTAAATAAACAAGTTTATTTATGAAGTGATGTACCGAGTTTTTCAATAGTCGCGATTTGTCAACTTTGGTTATGAAGCGTGCGCCACATTCGATAAATGATGGCAATTTGGAAAACCAACTCTTCTAGCACAGTCCACTAGATTTGTGTTTCGTATATGCGATTTATTATATAACTGGTCTTATTCTTCTTGTGCCTCATCCTCCAAGGACGTCGGCAATCAGCAACATGATCTGCACCTTGTCTGCTGCCTTTCACTACAGCGATCTTGTAGATTGTCCATACCACTGCCGTTGATTCAGCCTATTCAAACACAGTTCTTTGATAACAATTGTTAAAAATTATAATATCATGTGAAATATCAGGCCATCGTGCTAGAAGCAAGAGCAGGCTTCAAACCAATATCAAATGACTCTTTAATCTTGCATAATAATATTTTGCTTTGTAAGTTGTAAAATCTAAAGATCTTACCACTAAGCTACTACATTAGATATCTTAAGTAGTGCTGTCTTAGATACATCAAATATTACAAAAGCTTTAGTCTTAGTGCACAATCATACGTGGTTGGACATTTTCTTAGACCAGAATACTCTTAGGATGCGTCTTAGGAATAGACTTTACGTTTGAATTAAATATTCAAAGTTTAGTGTTGGAGCTTTAGGTGGTGCTCTTCCAGATATTCCTTAGTTGTCCACATTAGCTTTTGCAGCTGCTTAATACTCGTATATTTAAATAAACTTTTTATTTCACAAAAGGAAATTGATATATAAGTATACATAAAAATCTCTTTTACCGTAAGCCAGATTTAATATTTGAACTAAAAAAAATTGTGTACCGTTTTAGTTATAATTTTTTCAAATTTTTTATTTGTTAAATATAAGCCATGCAAAATAACATTTAGCTAATTAAAAATTAACGGTTAATGTTAGATATGCCTAATAGGATTATTTATTATTAATTTGTTATTTACAATGGAGATGGAAAAGTAATTTGTTGTGGAAAAGCTTTGCGTGGTTAAATATTTATGGTTTCATTAACTCCACATTCACATTTTCATTTAAGTTTTTTTTTTAACAAAATTGATGTGAGTTGAATTTTTTATGACGGCGCCATAAATGTTGGTGATTCGTTAAAAACGATCATTTATTTATTAAAAAAATATGGATTGTTAGTGTCGCTCGATTCCAAACAATTTTTGTGTGATATAATTTCCAAACACATCCCGTACGGCACGTAATAACTTCAATAAAAGTAAATCTTCATTAATGTGTAACTTTTGGAACTTCGTTTCGCAATTCTACAACATTAAGGTTCGTGCAGGAGACAATGGAAAATCCGTGACGCGTATCTAAATGTATTGTCGCCACAACAACAACAACCAGCTCGTTAACTCCTTTATAAGATCAATTCAATTTGCTCCCTACTATGTACATTATAAAGTTTTGGAAATCTTTAAGCCAACCTTTGTTTTTAATTTTATTTAACTTCCTAAACGTTATATGGGTTAAGTTAAAAAGACGAAACTAACGATAAAAAGAAATTTAGATTTTTTCTTAAAAGTGTTTAACCTGCTATAATAAAATTTTTTACATATACAACACAAAAACTAATTTTTATATATGTTTTACTTATTGTTGCAATTAGGAAAGCAATTAAACATAGCCTTGAATACACTGCAGGTTTCTTGCTGCAATCAGCTGATTGCTGTCAGGCCTTACATGCAGTTAATCTTAATTGTTCTAAAGACACCAACATACACATATATTTGTAAATAAAACTAGTCAACTTTGAAAACAATGGTAGTTGCAAGATTAAAATTTTTATGAGGTTTTGAGGTTAAAGACACAACAAAATTCTTGTAATACATAACTAATAAAAATTGGTATTTTAACCAACTTAACTGGGTGTATGTATAACTTTTATTGACGAAGTAAAAGAAAGTACACTTATCGCAAAAATTTTCAAAATCGAGATTTTTGCGGAAATATCCGTTGTTGACTTAATGAAAAAAAGTTGTTTTCGAAGTGGTGGCTGCTGTGTGTGTGTGTGTCGGTGTTCTCTCTACAGCCTAGACGGCGAAACAAATATAGAAACTCATTATGAATTTCTATGATTTCTATGAAAAATGATTGACTCCATTAGTAAACAAAATTATTATGAGGATAAAAAGATTTGGAACAAACTTTATTAAAATAAAAAAACTTTGTGAAAGAGATCTAAAGTTGAATTTGAGAGTTCAATTGGCGATGTATTTAGTTTCAGCATACTAATTTATGGAATGGAGGTCTGAATCCAAAAAGCTACAATTAAGAAACTAGAACCATTTAAAATGTGGTTTTACAGAAAAATTTTGAGAATATCATGGATCGTAAAACAACTATAGAAGTTCTAAGAAGAGTAAACAAATGAAAGAGTTAATCGAATCCATTAAGTTATATTATCTTGTCATGTAACAAGTGAAGCAAACTACGCTAGGCTAGGACTGATTATACAAATTCAAGGAATGAGAAATGTGGAATGAAGAAGAATGTCTTGGCTGAAAAACGTCAGGAAGTGTTTATCGCGCGAGCTTTTTCAACCAGCAGTTTCCTATATGCATCCGACGCGAAGATGGCACCAAATAAACAGTAACAAATTAAACCTAAAAACGTTACAATAATTGCAAATCTAATGATTTCAAAAATTAAGTAAGATGTTTAAATACCCATTATTTAGAAACAGAAATATGTTGCTAATATTTGGACATTTCGACCAAACACATTATCATAGTCTAATTCCTCTAGATTTACTAGATCTTTCAAAAGTAAAATAAAAAGACAAATAAAAAGAAACAACAAAACAAATAAAAATATATTAAAAGCACTGAGAATAAGAGAGAAAATGGAAAATATTTTAGGCACATATTTTTGTAAATGTGGTAAAAATATAAGTAGAACAGGGACGATGGACCTGAGATATAGAAACGAAGTATGTATATTTTTTTACTTTTAGGCATAAGACGTGTAGTTTTATTGGTTGTATGGTTGGTTGGTTGCATAAAAGTCACATGACTGAAGACCTTGTACGAATATGAATGCCCATATAGGACAAAAAATATCTAGTGGGGTGAAAATTTAATAATGAAAACAAATATTTTCTGGTAGGCCTAGTTTCAAAACCGTGCTCTCGTTTTGATTTAAAAGAATTACTAAAAATCGAAATTGCCTCGCATAGCTTGCGTTTCTTATAATTAGGGATTACATATAATGACTTAACATTAGTGAAATCAATTTGATGACCTATCTTGAAATAATGTTCGGCTAGCGCAGAGCCGTCGATGCTGTAATATGCTTGTTCAGCATATTGTTGTTTGGTCTAGCCAAAATATTTTAAATTGCAATTATGATAATTGATTTGGTATATTGCCGGATTTAAAAAATGAATTTTGTTGTATTTATGACAAAATTCGGGGGGAGGGAGTTAGCGTGCCTATTGATTTTTACTAACGACTTTTTTAATGACATGATTAATATCCTTTAAATTGTAATTGTTGTTAGGAAGCGTACTTCTGAAGTGACTCAGTTTTGAAGACAACAATTTCTTATAGAAGATTGAATGGGCCTTAAATCTAGGGTGTTTAGGACAGAAATTTTTTTTGGAAAGCGTGATGATGTGAGTTCCCACATGTCCTAGTTTCCATAAGGGCGTTTTGAAACCAAAACATCTAAAAAAGGCAAGTGGCTCTTATTCTTCATTTCCATAGTAAATACTATTATAGTGACAGTTTAGATGATTTAAAAAAATCCTTTCTGGCTGATTCACCGTGTGGACAGATCACGAAACTGTCAGTTACATACTAAAACCAGCATTTTGGTTAAAATTTTGCGATTCTAACACTTCTTTTCAAAAGCTTTTTTAAAAATGTTACCACCATGGCTAACAAAGGATACTTGTTCGTAGAAACAGAGAATGATCATTGACTAAGGAAATTAGTTAACGTTAGCAATTTTTCAAGTAATGCGATAAGATCAAGTGCGTCTTGCAGAAAATCATTTATAATTTTAAGTGTGTCGGGGAAGGGATTTTACGTCAAAGGTACCTGACAAGTCACCTTTTTTAAGGTGCAATGCTTGAATACAACATGCAAAGGATCTTGGAATTTTTAATGATAGATAAAGATTTTCTTATAAATGTCAATAATATTTGCTGAATATTTTGCGAATTAGTGTATGTAGGAGTTTATAACACTGGCGATTTGCCTAGTTGGGTAACCTTGTTTGTAGATCGGGTCATAAACTAAATAATCAGTAAAAATCAAAAGTAGCGCGGGAAACGGAAACCCTGTTTCTTTGGCTTTTTTGCCATATGTAGAAAATTACAAGGACAAAATTGGGCGTATTTCACACAAATCAATGTAAATCTACTCCAAACTTAACACCCAGTGTGAAGGACAAGCGTCATCTTTTAAATATGGAAATTTGAATATATATATATATACGACAAATTAGGATTCGCATAATAAAGCATAAGCGGACTGTAATCGCATTAACAGCTCTGCGCTAGTCGATCTTTTTTTAGAGACAAATCATCAAATTGATTTCACTAATGTTTAGTCATTATCTATATGCCCTTATTATAAGAATCACAAGGTATGCGAGGCCATTTGGATTTACAATAATCCCCATAAAATAAAACAAGAACAGGGTTTTGAAATTAGCCCTACCTGGAAATATTTAGTTTTTTCATTAAATTCTTACCCCTACTAGTTTTTTTCGTCCTATATAGGCATACAAACTCGAACAATATCATGAGTTACAAGACCTTTTCGCTTTAAGAATGCTCCTTAAAGTAGCGAGCGAAACGTTGGCAACAACCAATAAACTAATCCTAATCGTTTATTTATGTTATATGCTATATGGTGTTTTCTTTATATACTTATTACTACATTTCCAAAAAGAAACTGAAATAATCAGCATACGATTTTTGTTATTGGATTATATTTTTTTAAATAAACAAAATAGTAGGACAAAAAAATTACTTGTGGTTTCCTATATTTTTTATTATATCCTAATAATCTATTATTATGGACTACTTAGTTGATGACTGAACCACAAGCATGTAAGTTGTTTCAAATTTGTGTAATAAATATTGAAAATACTAATCGTCACTTAACACCTGCCTTGTTACTCACATCACATTAAAGACGTAATAATTAGGCTGAAAGTAAATTCAGTCTACACCCGAAAGAGACAGCTCTCGCTCAAAAACGGGTCCATACATACACTAATCGTTTATCCTTTAGGCTTACTATATGATCAATAGTGTGTGGGCAGCTTTAGCTACATACTTTAACGAATCTGCTGTAAAATTGGTATTACTACAATGTGTTTTTATTTAATTAAAATAATAATTCATCAAATTATAATTGCTCGTTAAATTTTTGTTTGAAATTTGTAAACATCAAAGGGTTTTTGCTTTTATTTGTTGAGCTTAACTAAGCTGCAATTACAAGGGCATCATTTAAGGTAACGTTTTACGTTCATTTGTAAAATGTTTTCAAGGATGTAAATATTTGTGCCAATTAGTTTAATATTTTTTATGTTCAAATTATTTTAATTAAAGTAAAAGTTCATTAAAATACTTTTATTATTTTGTTGTTAATGTCACTGAATAAATATTTTTTTGTGTTGTATCAATAAAAAATCGTAACGGCTTATTTATTTATTTATTTATAACCAACGTTAGTCGTTGGAAAAAAGGCAACATAAAAATCCTTTTATCAATACATGCATTATTCTGACAGATCCTTTCTTTTGAATTGAAAATAAAGCTTTAATAAGAGAGCTTGTTGTGTGTGATCTTTGTTGGAAAGGTTCTATGTTAATGTGAGATCATGACCCCGCAGGAAGAAGTGCCAAGCGAGGAACGTGAAGCTTGCTTTTATTTTTTAGAAATAATATTTACCGACAGTTTTGATGCATACCCATAAAAAAATGCATTTTCTGGTAAGTTTTATCTTTGCTTTATTGCAACACGTGTTTGGGAAGGTAAATAGAACATGTATGTGGGAGAAAAACGAGACAGAGAAAACTTCAATTATGTTGCGAACGTTTTAGGAATTTACCAAACACAACTTGGTCTAAGAACTGTAAAGTGCTCTGCAGAGTAGGGCTTTAGAGACAAATCCTTAGCTCATTATTTCCTAAAACCTACGCATTTGTTATTTATATTCGTATATCATGTTATTTACTAAACTATCGCTCACGCACGTTCATGCTTATCGTTATTTATCCCTTGAAAACAATATGAAAATTTAATCCTGTTCCTTTTATATAATTAATTAACAAATGGAATAAGTAATAAAATATTCAACGCATAATTTACCCGCTTCTATATTCCTTTTTTTTAATCTTGGTCATAAAAATTTTAACACGAATTATTGTGCTGTAGGAATTTCCGGATTGTAAAATATTTTAAATTTGTAAAAAGTGTTGAAAAGTTATGGGTAATTTATCAATCACAAATCACATGGACATTTTAGTAAAGAGAAACAATCCAATGATTAATAAATGATCAACTTTAGGTAGAGTTTCTACAAAATAAACCACAAATTTAATTTGTGTAATTAGAAAATTTACACAATTTAATTTAGATCCCACGTGTATACATTTTGTTCTAAATATTGAATGTTGGGTAGGACGAAAGTGTGGCACATTGAAAATTATGATTAATTATATCCTCGCTGAATATTTAGCAAGGCAAGTTAATTAATTAAAATTGAACATCCTGTAGATCGTTTCAAGCAAGTAAAATTTTCCTGTTGGGTTGGCTTTCGGTTGCCGGATAATAAAACGGGTCGTATAACCTGGATGAATGGTTTTAAGGAGAACACAAAGGGTAATAAATAGCAGCCTACATTTATATACTTTTTTTGAAATTGATTTCATAAAATGTAATGTTGTAAAAAGGTAGCAACCAAAATAAAGAAATAAAGACGCAAAGCATAAAGTGGCTCTCATAAAACGGAAATAGCTAAATGTATAATAACATAAAACAGACGTACAAAAGGACGTAAAATAATATCCAGTGTACTGTATAAAACAAAACAAGAGGACATTGACAAATTTTCAACACACCCATTGTATGAGCTAGAGGTGAGAAATGACAAGGATCAAGCTGGACTTTCAGGATCTGAGTGAAGGACACGTGTTGTATGATGATAATGAATTTACACTGTCCCTTTGAATTATAACAGCTATTGTTTAATCTTGTACTCAAAACGCACACATAAAATAAACACCAAATTACCACAAAACAATTTCAAAAACAATCCCGGGGTCAATTAGGAATTAAAATTTATACAACGCAATGTAAACAATGCTTAAAGTAAATCAACTGTAATCCAAAAATCCCAAATAAAATAATTTTTCTCCAACTAATTTTTCAACGCAGCAAAATATATGATGAAAAAGTTAACTCTATCAAGAAAATATAATCTTAAAACTCCCAGATATAGGTGGTATCAGGAAAATAAAATACCCGGGACAGACCAAAACTAGTTTATACTAGAGGCTTGATGCTTGAAGACAAATCAGTGAAGGCAATGGGAAACAACATGATACTGGATATCCCTAGGTAAATGAGCACAAACCAAGCAATAAACCCCAGTCTTGGGCAACCCTTAGGTGGACAGGGGGTCCAAATCTCCCCAGTGTTTAAATTAATGAAATCCACAATCACAATTGGAACATGGAATGTTAAAATCTTGCGTGAATGAGGATGGCCGCTTTATTACTCAGGCACTGAAAAAAACATACATCACAAAAACGAAATAGGTATTTTTGTAACCGCCCAAGTAGAAAGTATGGTAATAAATTTGCGCCAATATCATACCGAATCATGGTGCTACATCTAAAGGTAAGCCGTTTAATATAAATATAGCACAAGTATCTGCACCAAAAATTTTATGGTGCCTTAAAGAGTCTAAAAAAGAACCAAAATACTTATGTTATCGTAGATTTTAATGTAATAATAGGGCAAGGAAAACGATTTTACCTAGTATTAGTATATATTAAAATTCTGAAGAATTAAACTTAATCAAGAATAAATGCGAACAAGATCTGGAAGAGACGCAGTTTGAAATACGAAATAACTTGAGCACTGGGGAAGCATTGTTTGCACTACAAATTTTACTACAAAAATGTAGAGATCAGCGTAAAGATGTGTTTATATGCTTTATAGACTTTGAAAAAGCATTTGACAGAGTGCAGCATTTCAAACTAATAGAACGCAACACCTGAGTAGACAACGAAGATATTCGCTTCATGACAAGTTTGCACTGGAGACAAAAAGCCGAACTTAGACTGGGAAACAGAAGTAATTGTAATTCAGAGAGAAGTTAGACAAGGTTGTATACTCTTTAAGCGACATGGTGTAAAAGTAAACGAAGAATCCATTAATACAATTAGATTTGCTGATGATTTGAGCATTATTATTTCTAATAGCATAGAAGGTCTTCAGGTGAATATTGAATGCCAAGAAATAGATCTGAACATAAATGTGGACAGGACCAAGCTTATAATATCCAACCATCAATTTGCTGATACAAACCTAGTGCTAAGCGGCCAATAGATAGAGAGAGTGCACAACTTCAGGTACCAAGGATGTATCACCGAAAGTTTGGACCCTAAAAGTCCAAATGAACCGCCTAGAAGCATTTGTAGTGTGCAAAGAAATGGAAGAATTTTTAATATTCATCAGAAGATTGAAAAAGTGGCTGGCATATAAAGAAAAATATTTCCAATCTTATTCCTGGCCTGGCTCAGATAATGGTGGCAAACATGGGTGGAACACGTAACAAACGAAGGTGTATTGAAAAACATGTATTATGTAATAACAGCAATTACATGGACCAAAATTAAATAATTATTTACAATTTCTCTAAAATATTAATAAAATATTCAACATGAAAAAATATTTTTATTAAGAAATTTAACTTTAACTCAGTTTTAAAGGATGAATAGAAAATACCTCCAAGACGGAGATATCTTGTGAGTAATTAATGCCGTAGAAAATTATTTAAAGTGAAAAATTAGCTCCTTTGTTAGGCTGACAGTCAAATTATAATTTAAATAATTTAGATTTTAATGGAAAACACTAAATCAGTCGTTTGTTGCTTTTTTTGTGAGCTTACATCAAAAAGTGCTTTGGTGACAAATAAAATCCTCATTTAGACATTGTGAAAACATTATACTTATTCATTGAATATTTTAAACGCTAATCGATTATTAATTTGAATTTCCAAAGCGATATAATGCGATTAATTAAATATTAGTCCACAAGCTATAAATGATTGTTCGTGGCGAAGTTTTGATGAACAAAATCTGCTAATGATTGTAATCTATATTAAGTAATTAAATATATTATTTATTAGATGGATTTAAATAAACAAATTGAATATAAATGTCATAGAATACTACTAATCAATACTTTAAATAAAAAATTAAAGCTTACGTTCCTTTTATAATAATGAAAATAATATGACACGAGGATATGATAATATAAAAAATTTTGTCAATGTCTTTTTTTATGTAATGAAACTGTAATCTAAATGTGTGGTGCTTATGGCCATCGTTTGATATTTTTAGATACTGTTATATGTTATATGGACCACATCACATTTATACTTTTTAAACGAAAAGATAAATTCATTTTCTTATATATATATATGGAAACTATTTAGGATTTAATAAAAAAAGTAAAATTTTATATCATCCTCTATAATTGTGCTTTAATATTAAGTTTTAATTTAGGAAGTTCTGTTCTGAATTTTATTTACCGTAGAAAATCATACATAGTTAAAAAAAAAAAAAACATCATTATAAGTACTTTTTCTATAATTTATTGTAATAACCTATCCTTATTTCATATCTTATCAATAGATAGTTAGTTATTGCATTTGTTAGGATTTTTCTCCTAACTAGCTATCGAACACGAGGTCTTTCTGTCGTTCTTATTAATAAATTAATAAAAAGTTGAAAAGCGTTGATTGATAGTCATTTAATGTTATAGCGCTCTAGAAAGACAAAACTTTTTAGGAATTTAGGGACAATATTTTTAATAAAAACTTGATATTAACATATGTCAATTTCTCACATAGTTTGTGTTTTGAGTTCCTGGTAATATTGGACATTTATTAACGATATGAAGGCGGCATAGTCCAGTAGTCTGCTACTTCCATTAATTATAAATTATTTAGGGCACATCAAATACCGTTTATCACTGGTCGTAGAAAAAAAAAACTGAAGCAAAAAAACTAGTTTTAGATCAATTTATAAAAGAAAAATTAATAAAAAAAGAAATTCTTGATCATAAAATTGATGCATGCACGCTTTTTAGCAAGGAATAGTGTACTTTGACAAATGAATGCTTTACAGTAAATTCCAGTCGCAACGTTTTAAATTTATTTCAATAAATCTTTGCGAGTTGTGATTGGAATTTTGCACGCTTATTCATTTAAATGCTCTTATACAAGGTGTTTTAAATTGACAAAAAATGAGAAAATAATGTTATGGAGTTTCATTCTACCTTTATAAGTCTGCTAAATCAATTTATTACTAAAATAGATTTTTAATTTTATTAATATTTTTTTCACCAATAATGCATATATTGCCCTTTATAAAACGAATTTAAACAATTATTTTCGTCTTAGATTTTTTGTAATCTTTATTACGTTTATTATTTAGGTGAAGTATTAAAAAATAATTAACGTTACGAATTAAAAACCAAATCGAAAGGAAGGAGCTGTGATCAAGAAATTAAACGCCGAAAGGCTACGGCAAGAGTGGCGACATTGAAACTCACAAGAATATAAAAGGACGCGGCAATCTCTCGTGATCACCACGTACGCAGCAGAAATCTGGACCTTGAAGCAAGCAGATTCTAGAAGAATTGGTGTCTTTTAAATTTGAGTTTATAGACGTATACTACGTATATCTTGGACGGCCCATCGAACAAAAGTTTCTATCCTACAAGAACTTGACATTAGCATTCGACTCTCTACCAAGATTACATTGCAAAAAAACAAGAATCGATGAAAAGATTAATAGTCGAAGGTAAAGTTGAGAAACACAGACTACAAGGAAGAGCACCTTCTCGATGGAAAGACCAGATAAAGCAATTAACTGGTCAAAAAATCCATGAGACTACCCACACTGCTCAGGATAGAAACGCGTGGACAGCGAAGATAAGATCTATTAAATTATGATGCCACCAAACCCTCACGAGGGTGATGGATTGAGGAGAGCAGGATTGAAAACCTTAAAAATTAAATATGGGTTAATAAAAAACCCTCATTGCGGAAGTTGATTTAATAAAGGGCCAAATGTTAAAGAAGGGTCTTTTGAGCCGAAACATTACACCATTCAAGAGATAATTAATATCTTAGGAATCAGGAAGATGCGCTGGACTGACTCTCGAAGCAGAAAAATAAGGAGCCACAAAATTTAGTACTCAGGAAAAATGTTTGAAAAACACATAAGTGGCGTGGGTCTGGTCGTGAAGAAACAGTTTAAAGAACATATAGTTAGCTTCTTTTCAGAATATTGTAACACCATACAGTTGTATGCTCCTACAACAGGCAAACCAGATGGAATAATTGAACAATTTAATAATGACATTAATAGAAAATACCCAAATTAGACCTGCCGTAAGCGACTTCAACGTGAAAATTGGCAAATGAATATTGTGAAGTATTGCTAAACCCTTTTGGACTTTTCATAGTGCCATATTCGATTGACGAAGGTTGGCAATTATGTTGCTATCATGATTTTATTAACTGCCACGCTGAAAATTGAGCTAATTAGTTCCCTTGTGTGTAATGGGTTGTCCATTACTACTCCTGAACTTAACAGTTCTAATTATTATCTTCTGATTTGGCATTCTTACCATTTGACATTTAGATACACATTTCGAATGCCTCTAGTTTTTTTTTAACTATGCATCTGTAACTGCCTTCACATCCACCACATAAAAAAGAACAGAAAACACATAGCGTCTCAGAATTTGTACACGTAGATCTAGGTTTGGACTATGTAAATAGAATGAACAGGGAGATTAGCTAAAAATATTCAGAATGGAACATAAACATAAAATCTGATAATAATTCTGTGGTCAGTAGAATGAGAAAATGAAAGAAAAAAATAATACAACAAAATATCAAAATAAATTTACCGCCAACAAGGACATATTGATGCAGAGACAGAGCTGGCAGAACTGCATAAAATCAAGAAACAAATTCTTAACAACTTTCTGCTAAAAAATAAAAAAATAGGGTTGGATAGCTGAAATCATATTGAAGATGATGGATGACGGAACTAGCCCAAGAACCCCCCCCTCCCTAATCTACAAAAACATCAATAATGAAGAAAAGAAACCCATCAGGTATTCCAATCCCGAATATTTGGATCGTAAATATGACAAATTTATTTTCCATAAAAAGACGCAGCTGAAATGTGTGAACATAGAAAATCGGGGTACCTTTGTAATGATCAAGGAAACTATATTTGATACTGAACAACGAAAAAACACTTGGAAGAAATATGTAGAGACAATAGAGACAACATCTTATTTTAAGGAGGAATCCATCATTGAATAGATAATTACAATAGCGAAAGTAAGAGCTACCAAAAATGGCAATGCAGTAGGACTTTTATTCAAAGTTTTTGAAAATTATAATTGCACAAAGCACTACTTAATAGCGTATAGAACTTAGAGCGTCAGATTATTATTTTTATTTCTCTTGTGTTACTTTCGAATTAGCCGGATAGGTCTCTATAGAGTATTAGGATTTTTAGAAACCAAAAACGAAAAGTGTGCTGGTAAATTTTATTCCCTTATTGGCGTCTCCCCAGATGGATAATAGCAGAACTCTTGCCTATTATGGAAAGTTTAAAAAAATACCAAAACTATCATTGGTGAAGCTAAATGATATATTAACTCTCAAAATTAAAATTACGAATGAAGCAAAATTATCTTGGATTGGTTCATCATTTGCATTATTACAAGCATGACTAAAGCAGTTTTACTGGTTAAAGTACTAGAAAAGCTCGTAAACACGCCAAGCAAGCGTCATATTTTATTCGATTTACCTTATATTCTGGAGTTCTGAAAGCCACGAATTCTTTGAATGCATTTTGTATATCATCTCGGTTTCTAAAGCATTTTTTAACAATTCCAAAACTGGTATTAAATAGTCAAAAATAGAGTAATATTGCGGTGATAAATCAATATTTCTTTCAAGAATAAAAGGGATTATTCTCGGGAACAATCGAAAGAAGTAGTTTATATGATAGGTATTTATATATTTTCTTTCAAAATATATTTCAAAAACCATTATCATGGTAAAAAAATATTTAAGATTTTATATAAAATTTGCTTTTGTTTTTACAATTATTTTATTAAACTTCTTAAGAACACGTTATTATTTGCTCCAAAGAAATATGGTTTGTGGATCAGATAAATTTTTCATTCAAATTAGTTGATGATATTTCCTTTAAAAACGACAAAACCAACATTTTAAATTTATCGGATAAGGTATACTATCTGCGCATAAGCTCCATGTTTTCAACCTCACTCATATCCAATCTACAAAGTATAAATGCTGTTTTCAAGTGTACCTATGCTTCAAATTGTTTTATTAAATTCGTTGATAAAGGCAGAAGTAAATAGATAAGGTAGTTTTAAAAAATATTAGCTTTTTGTCATTCATAGGATTGATAGACAATGTGTTATAATAAACTAGTACATTACTTATACTCAGAAGGGGAAAAAAGGGGAAAATTTAATGTAATGGAATAAAAATAAAAAGATTTAAAAATATGCAAATTAGATCTGTTATTTTTGATTATAGCTATGAGACCAGTAATGAGGTATGTATAATCAATCAACGTCTTTTAAAAAAAATATATACGTCCCTACCTAAAGAATACAAAACAACTTTATCAATAAGTTTGCAAAAAAGGACCTGTGGTGAACAAGTTCTATTCAAGCGAAATATTATAGATGGTATAAACAACTTTCAATATCACTTAAGAGCGAAAGTTAGTGTCCTTTATATCCAGAAAAAACGCTTTCAAGTTTTAAAGTTTTAAATGAATAAATATTAGCCATCTATTAAATTGTTATTTACGTATGTATTAACCCAGTTTTGAGTGAAAGCTCTCGCTATTAGTTGCACACAGTATCTACTTTCAGTCTAATTTTAGACGAGAAACCCCTATGGCGAAAATTTCGTTTATTTGATTTACTTTTTAGGGGTCGAAATTTTGTTTTCTTTTTGGGCTCGTTTTCAGTGGTCCACTTTCCCTTCATTTCCTTATCGCGACAGGAGTTTTTCTTAAACTGCCACCTTGAATCAATTTTAACCTAGGGATGCCAAATTTCTCCTCTCTTTCGTTGGGATTTTGACATGGGTGTGCTAAATTTTTCCTACGTTGCGATTTTGACCTGGGTATGCTAATTTTCTCCTTTTTTGCAATTTTGACCTGGGGGTGCTAAATTTTTCCTCCGTCGCTATTTTGATCTGGATCTGTTAAATGTCTACTTTGTCGCGATTTTCACCCTAGTTTATTGCTAAGGAACGTTTTATTAAATTTATGCACATTAAGTAGCTGAGACTGTCATTATAATCAGCTGACAATTAATGAAAGGTTATTTATCATTCAAAAGTAACGGATGTCACTATGGGAGTTATTTTCAACATTTCAATGAAATGAAGTTGAAGAGACTTCCTGCCAAACTAATTGGTAGATAATTATAGAATGAAATATAGTTATATTTTAAATTTGTTAATGAAAGTCGTGTAGTAACCACACCTTCATTATTTTGTGTTTGAAATTATGTTTACCTTTTGGAAGCATTTTTAAATATATTTTTTCAAAGAGCACTATTCATTTTTTACAGTTTCGAATTTATTACTTACTTCTCCTTATGTAAATATAAATTACAAAAACTAACTTGGTCTGCGTACAAAATATTTGTTATTGTAAAGGATTAAGCGTAGAAAACGGTTAGATTTCTATGCTACAGTTTATTTATATGAACTTGTCAACTATTTTTACTAATTATTAGCACTCGCTACGTTTTAATTTAGAACAAATAATTTATCACCCTTTTAAATACTTTAACAACAAATATTAACAGATAGCGAGTTATAGATTCATTAAAGTTGTTATGAGTTGTGGAGAAATTTCCTCGAAACATATTTCCGACCCTGTATAATTGATTTAGGAGTCTCTAAAGTTTAACACTTTTCTATTTTGATTTACAATGAAAGCTCCCGCTTTGTAAAAGAAACGCAGCCCGAAACAAAATTTTAAATGAAATTACCAGAAAGTTTTGGAGGGTAACTATTACTTAACTTTAACATAATATCAAAAATGAAATGTAATTTAAACATTTATCAGTTGTGACAGGTATTTTAAAATTCTACAACTCTTCTTGAAACTATATATGTACTTTGTTATTATGAGAACTTTTTTACTATAGATAAATTATAAATTAATCATTATTTTTATAAAAATTATAAATAAGCTTAGATATTTTTTTTTATTTTATAGTGTTGGTCGTATTTTTGGTGTGGTCATCGTTTAGTTGACTGTGTATTTTTATCAACCATGCTAAACATCCTAGGTTTACTCCCAATAACTAACAATGAAAAATGTCGAACACTTTCTCTTTAAAAGGTAACGTGCAACTTCTTAGGATACATGTAATGTAATACCCACATTAAACTTCCGTGATTATATTTCTTGCTTTCATATAATAAGAGACTAAAATAGCGAGGAAGTCGGCAACACTAGTTAAGAAGTCACTTAAAGAAGTACATTACCTCTACTGATTTTATGAATTTTATACCAACATTACCTTTGATTACTAAACAAAGTGTATAGTGAGTTTTTTTTTCTAAGAATCGAAACAACAATAAAACTAATATCCAAACATACTAGATAAAGGCAAAAAAATTAATACCGATAACCAACATTTAACGACTACCACGGGGAGCAACCACCTACTCTACATGTTGTAATGAACATAGAACTATGCTTTTCTTGCTTTCCTGTGAAGCGGACAAACTAGAATTTGTGGGCATCGGATCACCTGACTGCCTTAACATAATCAATTAATGTTGTATAAATATGTATTAGCTGTAACCAATATGTCGGTTTAGTTTAGACTATGGTTTTAACTTGCCTTGTCTTACTCATTTTTTATTAAATGTATTTATATTTTTTATAAGTTTTTATACCGCAAAACGTAAGTGGCGCAGTCGGTAGGATCGTCGAAGATCGGTACAGTATAAATCGTGTCCTGTTCTTTAGCTTTTACAATTCATCGACGATCAAGAAAAACCTGGAAAAGAAGACCAAGTATCGTCTTCTTATTTCCACTAATCATAATTACACTAATTTTAATTGGATATCAATACAAGTATTTGAAAGAGAACAACAAGCATTGTCTTATTGAAGCCTTTAACGACAAGAAGAAGCATCGCATTCTTATTTGCACTAATTCAATTACATAAAAATATTATTTATATTTTTGTAGGTAATTATTTACCGAAAAATCGTTATCCCAAATAAAAATGGCAACAATTAAGGAATCATGATAGTTCTTGAGGGAGAAAATCGAAATTATTATGTTAGTAAAAAACTTAGCTTAGGACATAGCATTTCTTTTATAACACGTAATCGTCATACAACTACCATACACCCTATCAAAAATATATTTTATTTATACGATTTTAACCCAAAATACGAGGGATTGTTCAGAATGGACCTCATAATTAAATTAATAGCCGCCATTTTTTTTAAAATACTTCTAATTATATTAATGCCGAAATACTACTGCAGCATGAAGAAGAGGCCCCAAAATTAAAATACCAAATAGCCCTAGAGTATTGGAACAAATTAGAAACCTTGCAGGTATCAACACAGACAATACACGAAAGACAAAATGGAGATAAGGTCACCACACGACTTTCATTTACGAATTTAAAATATATCAGATACTTTCAATAGAAACATAACGACATTTCTAAGTATTAGCCAATCAGGTTGGCAGTATGTCTCTGCAACTTTATTTTGTTGTGAAATGTATGTTGGCAATAACTCCGACAGTGCAATCCGTTACTTTTGAATGATATATAACCTATTTCATTAATTATCATCTGATTATAATGGCAGTCTGCCTCTGCTATTTGATAGGCGTAAATTCAATAAAACGTTCCTTAACAACGAACAAGGAGGTCTCAAAATATGTTATTTTGAAATAAATGATAAAAACTAAATTTGTTGCAAATTTAATTCTCAACGCTTTTCAATCAGGTTTTTTCCATAAAACTTGATATGTTTTAAATATTTGCAAAAACTAAAAAACCTTACCAATACTCTACCCCTCCGGTTGGAGGATTTCAGCTGAAATTAAATTTGCAACAAATTTAGTTTTTATCATTTTTTTCAAATAACGCAAGTCGCTGGGACGCCCAAAATTTGTTAAAAGCTTATGCCGGTTTTTCACTAAACGGACAGTTGAGTTGGTGTTTTGTTTGTGTTTTTTAGAAACTGAAAAACAAAAACAAAACTAAAACAAACCCAAAACTCTTGTTTCCATTAAGCGGGCTACATTTTGTTCGAGTTTTGTTTTTGTTTTCGGTCCTTTTCC
>JARJDX010098701.1:0-11341 GCA_030264735.1 Gymnusa sp. GC000175
TCATCGCTCCTAGAGGCGTTCTATGCTTCTTCTGTCATATCTCGATCTCTAATGAACATTTCGATTTGACCATATGTCGTCTATTGTTGACAGTATATGCCCCACGCAACTCTACTTCTGTTTGACTACCCTCTGTAAAACATCCGTCACCCCAGTCCTTTCCCGAACCCATTTGTTTCTCTTATTATCTCTTATGAATATTCCCAACACGGCAATTTTAATAATGTTGTGTTGAGTAAAAGTCATAGTTTGTAGGCCATACGTCAAAATCGGCCCAACATAGCTATGGTAGATTTTAGTTTTCAACTGTCTTGACAACGAACGTTAATTTACGAAATGTCGCTTATTCCAAGCCCATTTTTCTGTAGGTTTCGGCACCCTGGATTTCCTTACCCAGCTTTTAAGTACATATGTCTTCTCTTTCATTGGTTTCGACTTAAAATATCAGATGCAGTAAAATAATGTAGATTTAATAAAATTTGCATTTTATGATATCAATATTTTAAAATACATATATGACGTCCTGATATTTTATTGTGGCTTTACTAAGCTCTATCTATTTCGACTTTTAGTCAAAGCTGCTATATTAACAGATGATTTTTTAGCTAGCTTCGGTTTCTTATTGGTTGTTAAACGTCATCATGTGCTTCCTTGGTTTCAGACCAATTGTAAGGTCTTGGAGTCCAAATAAGATCAAAATTTACGTAGGCAACGTACGAACTTTTTAAGCAGCAGTCAATAAAATAAAAGTAAGCTTGATGATTTCCATCCTCCGCTAGAAGGAACACGAAAAAGAAGGAAAAACATGGACAGTTAAATTTCTAGATAATTTTGCAATTTTGGTATAAAAAGTCTTATGCAATATAAATAATTGTAATTACTTACAATTGTAAAGAATCCGAATGTAACTGAAACAAAAAATAATATTATTTTTTACTTGGTAAAATAGCTTATAATTCATACAAAAATATGTGAAATATGAAGAAATATATATTTATTTTACTTGTAAACTTATTAGATAAAACGAAGTGGTTTATGAAAACTGCATGTGTTAATTAAGCCACTTATTAGTAACAACTTAAAAATAAAATAACGTTGTTAATTAGTCATTTAATTAATTTGCTATATGTTAACATAATTTCTTCTTAACTTGCAAAGTATTTTTAAATTTTAATACGCACTTTAAATTCATTTTAATATTCATAGGTAGGACATACCTTTTAATTTATAATTATATACCATTAATATGTAATAAATTAGGGATTTTTTCAAAATTGTAAAAATTTAATAGAGTAATTAGGTCACGGATAAAAAAATTTGAACTAGGTTTATAATACAAATTCATAAGAGAGAGAGATTTAATTAAGTATCAAGGGAAAATTCAATTTTATACGTATGTTTCACACAATTTTATTCGTAATATGCATAAAATCTTAATTTAATTTATATGCAAATTTTATTAACCAATTTATTAATTATTGTAATTAACAAAATCATATGTATTTTGCTAACTTCATTAGTGTATTACTAACTTTTGTTCCATATTAAAATTGTGCTAGGAATGAAATAAATCTTTAATTAGAGATTTTTACAAATAAATTCATCGAATATAGCCACTGAGCCAAGCAAAACACGCACAAAAATATTTTTTTCTTTTTCTTCTTATTCTGAACCTAGGTCTAAGAACTCCTGCCTTTTATGCGATCTTGATCATACCTCTTTTCGAAGGTCTGTCTGATGGTCTCCCATGCTGTTCTGTTTTTGGAAGCCTTTCTTTGCTCATCCGCATTCCACATTTTTCTTTTCTGACGTATCCATCTTATGATGTCCTGTGTGTCACATTCTTTCCGTATGTCTTCGATCCCATAAAGTTTCACCTTAACAATTTCATCTCCGTTATTCTCAGGGCTCTTTGTTTTTGCAGTATCCGTTCTGGTTTTCGTTGCTCAGGTTAGAATTGGCCTCACACAGGTTTTAAATATCCGTACCTTGCTTTTTGTTCTTAGGTACTTATTATGTCCTTTTAGATCATTAATATTGCAGAAGACTTTTTTTGGCTCTGGTGTTTCGTCTCTTCGTAAAGATCTACATAACTTGTTATGCCTACTCCTAATTACTTGAACTTCATGACCTGTTCAGTAATGATGCAGCATCTTAGCAGATTCCTAGCCAGTAGCTATTGTCAATGATTTTATTTTGTCTGCTGATATTATCATATTGAATAATCCACACATTTGAAGTAGTTGTTGGAGATCAACTTCATTTTCTGCAATTAAAACAGCATCATCAGCGTAGCATATTAATTATTTTTATCTCGTAGTTAACCATTTTGTTGTAGCCAATTTCTGCTTCTTCTTCACCTGGACATCCTAAGGCATTCATTTATTAAATTGAAAGAAACAAGGACCTGCCAGAAATTTGTGGACAGGGAGCCACCGAAAGTAAAATGTATAGCGAATAACGATAAAATATCTACAAAAATTAAAAATGCGAGCATGGAGATATATCGCAATGAAACAAAAGTACTGGAATAGAAGGTAAGTAGGTCAAATCCCACAAAGGGCTGTAGTGCAATAATAAATAATGTACAACAAAATACTGAAAAACTAAAGCATAAATAAATTTTCAATTGTTTTAATTTATATATTATACGATTTTGACAAATATTTTGACTAAAATGCGTGATATTTAACTTTTTATCTAATTAAAAAACAGACTATTTTAAAAATAAAATGTTTTTGGTTGTTAATTTAGTTGTTTGAAATGTTTAAATACCACTTAACAGTTAACATTTATTTTTTGTGGGATAAAGTTTTAACCCACACTTGTTTGGTCCGTCGTCTAAAGCTTTAAACTGTAGTATCTCTAACAAGATCTTGATAAGGCTTAACTAAAATTAAAATTGAATTTTAATGTAAACTTGCGTCAGTTTGTGTGGAGAAATTTTTGTTGACGTTTCTTATACATCGACCTCTTTGGGTGTTATTTTTAACGTGGAAGAGATTTTAATTTAATTTAAACAATGGATGTTGCACCTACATAACTGTGATAAGATAAAATGCATGTATGGAAATTACAAGCTGCAATAAGTTATATTTTCTTAAAGAATATTAAATATTTATGGTTTTAAGGTTTTGAGTTTGATATTTATTTTTAAGTAATTGTGGCTGGTTTATAAATGTATTTGTACTTATGTTTAAAGTAAAAATAAGTGTTTGGTTGCTTTTTTCCACGTTAATATACTTGCAGCACTGCCTAAGAGAATTAACATGAAAAAGACAACGAAACACTTATCTAGTTAAAAAGGAATTAATAAAAACAAAAAAGTGCAGATCTATATAAAGAGCTATGAATATATCGGCCAATTCTTTTAATTATAAATTCAAAAAAAAAGCTGCATTCTATTTTTTGGATTGGCTTTCGATAATTCTTGCAGAATTTTTATCTTATATGGGTGTACAGTTTTGATAACTCTCTGTACTGTTTAGTAAAGAGATACAATACATTATTGGTGGATGTATTTGTTAGGATTTCTATTTGGATATAGACTTAGCGATTTTGTTAATTGTGGTGAATGTGTGTGTGTGTGCCAGAGCATGTTACTCTAAAGTCTTACTCTAAACTCGCTCCACCGTTCTGGCATGTCATTAATTTCCCAATTACAAATGAAATTACAGAATTTACAATTGAGAAGAAACGTACATTTAAAGCTTTTTGTGATTTCCCTATTTTTTTATTTGACAGCATTTTGTTGTATAATTATAAAAACTCATATACCTAAAGAAAATAAAGATTTTATTATAATTATTCAAAAGCAATGTGCAGAAAATGAAAATAACGTTTAATGAAGTTGACGCAATGCCAAAAACTAATATTTACAAAAGTTTGATAATGCCCAGTTGTGTGGACGGTCAGCACGGTGGCCTTTTTGTTGTCGACACTTTTGCTGCTGCTGCAATACAATAGTATAAATAGAAATTTTTTAAAGTGGCGTAAAGCAAAGAATAAATAAAAAGTTTTGGAAACCACTGCTCTTAACTTCTTCACTAAATTCGAAAGTGAAGAAAAAATATTAATTTAGAGTTATTAAAATAACGCATTTTTTACAATTTAGCAAACTCTTAATATTTGTACCTATCACATAAATTATAAATTTAGTTTTATGCTTTTTTAATTACAAGAGATGTAATAAATAATTTAAAAAGATATTTATCAAGAGTTTTATTTCAGTCACGCTACTTCTTATTTTTTTTAATTAACATTTAAAAAGTAAAATTAATTTAATCCTAATTATTTACTTACTTTCTAAAGTATTAATTAATAATTACTTTTTACATTTATTTTAAGTTTAAAAATACTTTAATAATTTAATAATATAAATAAATATAAAGGACACAAAATTAAACGCCCTAGCTCAAAAAATAAAAAATATAATTATTCCTCCTTATAAATTTTGGTTTAATTCTATTATTACCACCCCAAAACTGGTGCACAAAAATTGTCGGGTGTACTAGATAGTAGGTGCTCTATGTCTAGATTCTAAAGTTTTATACTATTTAGTTACCGTCGGAGTTGTGGCTTTTGGTACAAAAATTTAAATTATTTTTTTATCCAATATTTTGCTGCAATTTGGCAACTTCACCATGGAGAAGATTTTCAAAGGAAATTCCTTGTTGAGACCATTTTTTTAGAAGTAGGGTGATTTGGGTCAGCACTTATTTATTATATCTTGGTAACAACCTCTAAACGTCTAAACTTATTTCATAATATTATTAAAATTTACTGGAACAATACTCTTGAAGTGTAAAGACTAGTTTTATACCCAGGTACGCAGGGAATACCCGAATACATTTATTATACTTTCTACCTGGAAGGTACTGCACATATGGACTATACTACATTTACTGCAGGATTCGTATCAATATTAATATTTTTTTGTTCGTTAAAATGTATTATTCATAAATTCGCTATGCGCTTTTAGCTGAATAATAAAAAAAATGATTTTTATGAACGAGGCTACAGAGAAGTGTTTCCTAAACTTTTTTGATTGCGGAACCCTCCAAACATTTTCAGTTTTTGACCAATAGACCCGTCCCTCCCTCAAATTGCTAAATATTTAGATCCTATTGAATTCAACAAAAACTTTTATTAAAAAAAATGTAAACAAACTTTAATGAGAAGAATGCGTTCGCTTCTTTGATTCCACGATTCTCTTAAAATTTGGCATTATGTTTAATTTAGTTTTAAGAATGTTAACTGAAAATATTTTAGAAGATTAAAGAAAAAGTAAAAAAAAATGCAAAAAGTGTGAAACGGAGGATCTGTCCCTGAACAAACATTGATTGAAGACAAAGACAAATTGCCAAAAATTGCTGGGAATAAAACACAAGCTTCCAGCTAACTAATATGATGACCGAATAAAATGGGTTTATGTTAATAAGATCGCGCACAAAAGATCGCACCTCATAAGACCGCGCACATAAGATCGCGCCTCAAAAGATCGCATGGCAAATAAGATCGCGGCACAAAAGGTCGCGCAAAAATGCTATTATTATCGCCAGCCTTTGGTTCGCCTATCATTTTAATTATAATACTATCTCATCTTTATGTAGTCAATAGTTAATCCTGAACATACAGGTAAATTTACTAAGATAAAGGGAAACACTATGTAAAACCAAAGATTTAAGCTTAGTTAAGTTAATCCTATTTTGCAATTTGCAAAAGCCTTTAACTGCGTGTCACTAAAAGTTGCGATAGAGATAATGCGTGAAGTAAATCATTTACCGAATGAAGATGTAATTAATGGGAATTTGACAAGGTGACTCTCTGAGCCCTTATTATTCAAGTTAGAAAATGGCGTCAAAAAGTTACTGAAGTATCGTTCTGTTATATGGAAAGGAGACGAAGCATACCGATGGAACAGAAAAGCAGCAAATAATAATTGTAGGCCTTCATTGATACTTCTGATAAAATGAAATCGTGTCGATATAAAAAATCGCAGGGGAAAGGGACAATGAGAAACATTGGCTTTTAAATGGCATTCAGAAGTAAGCAGTACTCGTACATCAAGAAAGAGTTCGCTAAGCCCAATATTTCTAAATTGTAACATCAGTAAAGGAGTTATAAACACAGAGGTGACATACAACCCCATTAAGAACACCAGAGGGTTACCTTGACAATTAGATTGAAGCAGGAGAAGAAATGCAACCTCGTACACGAAGGACAGTCAACATATATAGTCATAATGCACACAAGGTAAACCTCGCTCGACATAATAGGAGATAAAAAAAACTCGAAACCCTAACAGAAATTATAATTGACTCTACAGAATTTGTTAGTATTTCTTTAACCTTTGGTTTGACACTGAATATACATGAAATCGGAATGCGGAAGAGAACTCACTAAAAAGAAAAAAAGAAAAATGTGACACACAAGATGTAGCAAGATAGGTTAAAACCAGGAGGAAAGAATGAAGAAACCATGTAAATATGAAAACAGAAAACCAGACGTCTAAAAGCGCAATTTATAAGAACCCAACTGTAAGACAGAAACAGGAACACCACAATAAAAGGGTCCCTAGTTTGTTACCCAGTTACTGAATTAGCATTTGTCGTTGGCATAATATTAACGACATTTTAGAATGGCAAAGAAATTTTGAAGAGAAACAAACGTTGACACTTACACAATTTTCTTGGCGAAAGCACCCAGTTAGACAGATAAAATCATAAAAAATATAGCAACTAACAATTCTCTTATTTTTAAAATATATGTGCATCGTGATCCAACAGGTGAATTACTTGGTAATCAATTGACAGTTATAAATGGATGCAGTGTGAAAAAGTGATATAATCTTTGTCAATGCTGGCAATAAGTAATTCAGATGGAAGTTATAGATAAAACACTCTTTGTCCCATAGATAGTAGGATCCATAATTCATATTGATTTACCGATGTCCACAAGATTGACCGTATGATAAGTAAAAGCATCATGATAGTAACAAGGTAAATACGCCTCTGTGCATTGCTCATATAACATCCCGTCATTTCTCCGCTAGTCCAGCATTAACTATACATATAAATAAGCTTATTTTAATAATGCTATGTGTTCGGAAAGCGAATACCTCCCGCAGAGTCCCGCAGAATTTATATTTGGCTAACACTGTAAGGACATGATAAAAAAGGAAGTGGAAACTTGAGCAAAAGTAAAAAATATATTTACATTTAAAAAAGACTTCAGAATAACGTGTTTTTCAAATCGTAAATTTTGAATAATTACTATAAGGTTAGTATGCAAATGGAACCCTTGTAAAGCGAACAAGAATTTGTATAGACATCAAAAATAAAAATGAATTTTATTTTAATAAATTTGAGATGGGATAATAATTTTATTAAAATTGTCATGGGAGCTAGTTGAAGTTTTGTTTTATTTTGTAACGTAAATTATACAGCAGGCAAACATTCCTGTTGTAGTTTATAATTTTTAATATAACACTTCCGTTTTGCATAATTCAGATGGCATCCTCACCTACGTCAAATATATTTTTAACTCTTACAATAATTGCAATAAAACAACGACTTGCAGTTTTGTTAATATTTTCTTATGCTGTCTCAGTAATTTTAGACAAGATGGAATGCATCTAATGTGTAGTAGGTATACAAGTTGACACTTACTAGTTACGTTACGTATATAGAGAATAAGGAAACCCCTACGCGTAGTTTCTGCAGCGTGACCAGAGCATGTTTAGCACAAACTCAATAAGTTGTACTGACATTTACAACTTATAACTACATGCTTAAAATCCCACACAATTTGTTCATTTGTTGGCGTAAATCTATTTTGTTATACCTTTATAAAGCATGAATATATTATATTAATAACTATATAATTGTCTCACTTACACATTACTATAAACCGTAACCACAATAAGTTACTTAAATACATTATTTTCACTGTTTCAGTCCTTATTTATATTATTTATAAGCATAGTGTTTAAATAATCATAAGCTACTTAATAGCTATTATTGATTAAGGCAAAACGTATATAATTTTCAAAATAGATTTTACCAATCGTTCTTTAGTCGTACAAAAATTCCTCAATAGTTATTAAATTTTTAACAATTTTAATTGATTTCATCAATTTTTAACCAAAAACAATTAAACCTTATCAAAATTAAATTATTTAAATTAATTATTTAAATTAAAAATAAATCAGACCCCATAGGCGTACGCCGACTTTTATGTAGGAGGCGCAAAACCACACATGTCGGGCAGTCTTTTATGCAGGGGTGGGAGCAAGACTAAAAATTAGAATTATATTTTTAGATTGTTTAACAATTTATGTGATAACAGATTATTTCTAGGGGGTTCCGCTTCTTGCCCTACCCTGACGACGCCAATGCCTGACCCATCTTGGAAAACCCAACTAGCCTGGTTAGCTATTAGAGTTTTAGATGCTTTTGACCACTTATTTTTGGTTTATTTATCATTCCTTTAAGTCTTTCGCAATTAGGTATGTAAAATTGTATTGGCAACTTCTGTCTGATTCGCATCTTAATCTGAGCCTACGTTAAAGAAAAATGAAATGTTACAATGCAGGTTACAATGAACAAAGAAGAAGCATATAAACTTTGGTACTATAGATCAGGACTTCCCAGCTATTTTGGAAGAAAACAAGAAAAAAGTTCTTAATACCATATGTCTGCACAGCACCATTTTCTAATATGAAAAAGTTATTTACAATTTAAATTTATAATAAAGGTCAATAGGGGACATTTGATTTGATCACGTCGAAAACGTGATTATTAATGTCATGGTTTATACCTTACCATAATATTTCTTTACCAAGCCGGGACATTTTCGTGAGTTTGATTGAAACAAAAGCGGTGAGTATTTAACATAAAACTAAGATGGCTTAAACACAAATGAGTATGACTCTTAATAAATATTTTAAATATTTGTGTAAAAAGTTTAATAATTTTTTGAAAATTGAGAAGAATTGAATTCAATTTACATATTATTAGTCAAATTGTGATAATGGCCAAAAACTCATAATATTTTGGTTAAAATTGATATAAATGTTGGTAAAATTTTTTAATTTTAATTAAAATTTTGATAATTTTGGTAAATATTGCGATAAATTTGGTTAAATTTTAACTATTTAGGTCAAATTGTGGTTAATTTTGGTTAGTATTTCAATTACTCTGGTCAAATTCTACCCTATTTAATTACATTTTAAATAAATTTTGGTTAGATTTGAGCAATTTTTGTCAAAGTTTAGATCATATTGTTAAAATTGTAATAATTTTTGATTGTTTTTGGTAAAAATTTGGATGAAATCGATTAAAATTGTTATAAATTTAATACCATTTGAGGAATTTTTGTGAAAACTTTTAGGGAAAATATCTATTATGACTTTTAGCAATTTTTGTCATAATGATTTTTGTTAAAATTGCAATTGTTTTGGTCAAATTCGAGCAATTTTCGTCGGTCCATTTGCCGAAAAAGACGGAAAATGTAAAAATATTTGGATTAAATTAAAAGTTGGTTTATAAGGGTTTATAAGATCACTGATTATTAATTTCATATTATTTTTCTAAAATTCAGATCAAAATGACGAATTAAAAATGGCGGACGAAAATATAAAAAATAGATTATAATAAAAATTGGTATGAATGGGTTTTGAGGGCGATTGATTATTAATTTGATAATTTTTTTGTTCAAAACCCAAAATGGCGGATCAAAAATGGCTGACTTTTCAAAAATAAAAAAAGATTTTGATTAAAATAAAAATTGGTATGAACTGATTTTTAGGGTGACTGATTATTAATTTGATAAATTTTTTGATCAAAACCCAAAAATGGCTGACTTTTTAAAAATAAAAAAATATTTTGATTTAAATAAAAATTGGTATGAATGGGTTTTGAGAATGATTGATTATTAATTTGATAAATTTTTTGTTCAAAATCAAAAATGGCTTTTCAAAAATAAAAAAAGATTTTAATAAAAATAAAAATTGGTGTGAACAAATTTTGAGAGTGACTGATTAATAATTTAATTAATTTTGTGATCAAAACCCAATATGGCTGACTTTTCAATGAAAAATACAATTTACATACAATATTTACATCTACATACAAATCTAGATGCTTAAATAGCTACAATTGCAATAATCGCTAACATCAGAGTTGTTTATTTGTTGGCGTAAATCTCAGTGTACGTAAGAAGGTAGCAATAATTAAAATTATCTTTCATAGTACTCATCCGTGAATGGTAGGCATGTAATACCAGCCACCGAAAACTTTTTACGCAATAATGTTTGAAAAGATCTAAATTGACACCTTAACCGCATGACAAAACTTTAATTCTGAGCGCGATAAGTAATTCAACTCCACAACCTAAAATTTCGGCTGACTCAGAAGAGTCATCGCCTTGATGTATGACTATCATTGTTGGTCCCAAATCCCGCCACTTTTTAAAAATTAATAATAAGTCCAAATCCAAATTTGAAATCGCTCTGTATTGTCTGTTTCTGCATTTGTACATTTTGTTGGTTCTCCTAGGATCGCGCCTGTCATTTTTTCGTACCCAGTTTATATCCTAAATGTAAAAATTGCTCTATAAACTATATCCAAGCATGTAAACTAGCTAAACCAAACCGCAAATTTTTTTCATGTACTGGTGATAATATTTTGGTTATAATTTAAATATATTTTATAAATTAAGCAATTGCACCCCTGCTTGGTAGGTCTATTTATACGGGTGCGGCCCAAAATCTCAAATCCCAAAATCCCGAATACTAAAATCTTGAATGCCTAAAATACCGAACGCCCAAAATCCCAAATGCCTAAAATCCCGAATGCTTAAAATCCCGAATACCCAAAATCTCGAATTAGCTGGATACTAAAATATAATTTAGTGACACTTTGCTTCTTCTCACTGTTTCACGATATCGCATTTCTGCTTGTAATACAGAATTAATAAAGTTTTAATTTTTTTTACTTTAAAAAAAATTTAATGTGGCCTGACATACATTTGAATTTAATTGGCAGTATGACTCTATTTTGTTGAAACTTATGATGCAATAATTCCACCAGTGACATTATCACCTTTGACAAATTTGTCTCTGCAAACTGTAACTTAATAAAAATAATTTAATGACAATGTTGCTTAGCAACATAAAACAATGAGTTCCTTAAATATTAAATTAAAAAAAATAAAAAAAAACAACATTAGTTGCAAATTTATTTGTAAACTCTTTTGTACTTTTATGTTTTTTTCATAAATTCGATAGTTTTTGAAATTTTTGCAAAAAAACGAAAAACGTTTCCTTCTGGTTTGTGAA
>JARJDX010098712.1:0-15352 GCA_030264735.1 Gymnusa sp. GC000175
ATGAAGCGATTTCGTAAATCGTCGCTGTAAATAGAGAAAATCGAAAACGCGGTAGTCAACCGACGCGCCGATATAGAGATCGCTTGACAAGGCAATCAGCCTGCAAATAAAGGATGGGTGGATTTCGTGGTAGCGGGAGAATTATTCACGCAGTCACTCCTTTCTGACCCCAGATCCTTCAAGCTACTACCACCTAATATCCCCTACTGTCGAAACGATATACATCCCACGTTTCATACAATAGCTATTATAACTTAACAGGTCAACAAGTTTTAACTTCCTCGATGGGATCGTAAGCCTCAAACTTTTACGCTTATATTGACGACATTTATACTTTGCACAATTTTTTTACACCATATTAACAAAAAAAAACTTCGAAAACAATTAAAAATAACTTTTTGTAAAGAAAATTGCAGGAAGATCTTTTAAAAATAAGAAATACATTTATTTGATTTGTGTTATATTTTAATCATATTCTCCCGGTGGCTCAGTGGCTTACAAATCGAAATTTTTGGTTTTAACCGCGGAAATTATTTCTCATTGAAATAAAAATAGATAAACACTTCTTAAAGATGAAAATGGCTTTGTCGAATAATATTTTTAAACTTTTACACCAGATAAACGTAAATTTTTGAATTGGTTAAAATTTAATTGAGCGTTAAATTATTATGTTTTTTTATTCGACCATAATTATAGTTGCACATACAATTTAAATAATATTTTTCTTTTGTTTCAGGTAAATAAAATTCGCGATGTCTTCGTGTTAAAAAAAATATTTTTGGACAGGTATGTATCACAAGTATACACAAAAATATATATTTCTACCAAAAATCTATTTTGATATCCATAAAATCGGATTTTTTTTTCTTGGTGGTATTTTATAGGAATACGCCAAGCATATCGTTTGATTATTTAGATTCTTTTAGATGATATTTTGGGGACAACCTATTTTTCCCACCATACTTTAATATGCAACATGCGCAAAGTAATCATTGGGCTTTATTGAAATCGGGCTGTAGTTCTTAGGCAAATGATGGGTAGTTTTTTTTATGTAAAAGGTGCATCTGTGTTGGTCCATCGTCATTTATGGATAGGCTTTATTTATTCAGAATAATTCTTAGTTTTTAGTCGTTAACCAGTATGTTTCCTTGTTGCGAGCGTATTATAATAGTTGATTCGTACGTGGTGCTATATTGAGAAACAAAAGAACCATCGCATGTGTTACAACTATTGAACATCTGAATACAAGCAATTAATAAAATCATATAAAATCAAACCCATCTAAATTTAAAACAACCAATCAAGCTTTAAAACAAAATTTTGTTTTAGAAGTACGTATGGCCAACAGCAAGGTTTGTAGACCTACATATTTGTATTTACGGAGGTTGTCTTGGTCCAGTTTGGTTCGGAAGAAAAATACAAACTCGCATGACGTCACGGGCGGCTCGGAGCCACACCGAGCATTTAATGCATAGATTATTTATATATTATTTAATGTTTATACGTATTTATAATTTGATGTTACGCAGTAAAAAAAAAGAAATTTATTAAAATAATTAAAAATAATTAAACAAAAATATTAATTTAGAATTTAGACTTTCGCGACTGAGGTCGATGTAAGTTTTCTTACTTCGCATATGTTTATTGGTTGTTGCCAACGTTTCGCTCGCCATTGCAGGGAGCATTCTCAAGGCGGAAAAGTCCGATTACTGAAGACCTTGTTCGAGTGTGTATGCCAGTGTATGCCTATATAGGACCAGGGCCGCCCCTAGCAAGTGGGGGGCCCAGGGCAAAAAATAATTTTAAGGCCCCTTAAATAATTTTTTTATAATTTAAAATCTGCAAAATAATATTGGATTTTGAAATTTAATTATAATGACAGGACAAGAATAATAAATACTGTTTATTTGTTTTGCACAAGAAAAATAAAACAAAGTAAAATAAACAAATAAACTCTAGTGAAACTTTTGTTTTGCCACGTGTCCTTTGACTTAAAACATACATAAAAACGGAGCGCAGCCTAAATGTTTGGTGCACGTTCACGTTCGTGCCTGGCGGTTCGCATAAGGATGCGGGGCCCTCAAAGCGCGGTGCCCCGGCCCAAGGACGGCTCTGTATAGGACGAAGAGAATTAGTGGGAATGGGAATTTAATGATGAAATGTTGGCAACAACCAATAAAAATACGCGACTTAAACCCGAAAGTAAGAAAACTTACATCGACCTCAGTCGCGAAAGTCTAAATTCTAAATTATGATTCATTATTTAAAGTGCAAAAATCAGTACCTTATTTCGTTTTATATTAATTGTTGAATTAAATTGAGTCACTTCTAATGTGTCACCTTTTATTTAAAAAAACTGCAAGAAAATATTTGAAATATCTATCAAGTGAAAATCGGATAAATTATTGTTATTAATTAGCATCAATTTTATTATTCATTTTCGAAATTTTATATTTTTCGACGACCATTTCAAAAACCATAATTTTCACTTTCATGGAATATAAAATGGTGGAGTATTTTCAAATTTTAATCATGTTTAAAAATTGCTTTATAGCAGGAAATGAAATGGAAGAAAACGGACAAGACATAAATGTCACATGTCACCATCACCTTACCGCCTTACCGTACCTACCCCTTGCATGCCCCTCTGTCGTACTCGTACCCAACGATGTATACATATACCCGTGCAAATTAATATATATTATATAATCTATAAAATTGAGACAACCTGTTTAAAACAAAGGGGAGGTACGGTATACTCAATAAACAAAATATAAAAAACCCTATAAAATAGCTATTACTCCTACCGTTTACTAAAGTTTATAAACTCAATAAACTGAAACTCCTTCAACCAACAACCAACGCTCCTACCTATTAATATTGTTAGGCAACCCAATTCACTCATTGGTACAAAAATTGCAAGTTGCAACATCTGCGGTTGCAGCTGCCAGCCTTGATAATTTTGTCGATTAATTGAACAAGTAAATTAGAAATGTTGCTGCAATTGCAATGCAAATTTAGCTGCACATTACAAACATAACTGATGAGTGATGGTTCTGTCATTCAGATATAAATAATATAAATTTGTGCTAATCCCATTCCCAAAACATTTACGTTTTTGTAATTGATTTGCGCAATGTGCTAAATTACAAAATGTAATATAATTTTAAATTTTGTATTTTAATTTTTGCGCATATTTACATCCACTATCAAAATTTTGCTTTTTTAACGATAATTTATTCCGATATTTTTGAAATCGTTGATTTATTCTAGTTGTTTGGGTTTTCCGGCAGAGGTATTGAAGTAGTGCGCAGAAGCAAATTAGAAGCGTCGTGATTGGTTAATTGTACATTAGAGTTGTGGCGGACTAGCGAGTGTTTTGAAAATTGCACTAATTTGCATTATCAATGTAAATAAATGTATAATTTGTTTGGGTTGTTGAGTATAGTGTATGTGTAGTGTTTAGTTATGAGGAGAGTTAAGTTTTTGTGGTGGTGAAGAGTGAAAAGTAGCGTTACAGGGCGTGTAGAAGGCTGACTGGTTGTAATGGCCGTTGTGTAAAGGCACAGCCGTACCGCGTTCAGACCACTCTAGCGCTCGAACTCGCCCGCGGTCGAGATTATTGACGTGTCAGAAACGTTCTGTGCAGTAAAAACGACCCGTTTTCCTATAGATTTATTATGATAGACGTTAGTATTACTGTTTAGTTGAGTTATGGTATCAAGTTCACAATCCAAGAAAGAAGATGTTGGAGCAAACTCCCTGAACAAAAGTAAATAATCTAGGTTCTTTTGTTTTTGTTGCCGCGTTTGCTATTCTTAAGTCTTATTTATAGGCTCTGTTACCCTAGTGCCAGGCCCTAAACCTCTAACAAAACACCGATTTTATTTGGACGTTAAAAACCACATAACCTCAAGTAAATTAGAGGCCAAAATCAAGGAATTGGGAGGGGTAAGTAACAAATGAAAGTATTTACCGTTACATAATTGAAACAAAACAGTAACGACATGAATAGAAAACGCGCAACGAATACAGTATCAGGCGTTTCGTAGAAATTTTAAATCAAATAAAAACCTGACATTTCTTACGATCCCAACCTATCTGACATTTGGTTAATAAACAAATTTTTTACAATCATTCGAATATTCAAAACAATCGTTAAAACACGAGGTGCATCATAATACTATGACCTATTTGACTGTTTTGTACATTTTTTTTGTAACCACACGACATACTTGCAGAAAACGCCGTCGTGTTTTTCAATTGGAATTGCATTAAGAAAGGTACGGAATTGCGCAATTGTTGCGTCCTGCTTTTCTTTTTGGAGGCTAAGTAAATGTGTCAACACTTGAGTTGAGCAAAGGCGCAGTTTGTACGACAGTCAGCATTTTCTTTTGTTTGTTGCGCTCCTTGATTCACATGATCGTGATGTTTTGTTGGTATGAGAGGCTTTTGAAAGAGTGAACCAGATGCATTTGTAGGTAAATGCCCGGCCCGTATATACACATCGTATTACACCTCCCCTTGGCCCGTACTGCACAAGCAACGTTGCCACTAAACTAAACAAATGCAACCTAGCGTCGTCGTCGTCGTCCTGTTGCCCATCAACCCACCACATAGTTGCCGCATAACAAATCAAAAAACCACTTCTCAAACGACTACTTTTAATATGTTACGAGCGAATAAATTCCGATGTGATAATTTATTTTTTTAATCTAGACGTTTTTAAATGATTAGATGAAATTTTATTTATTTTTCATTTGCTACTTTTTGAACGAAGTTTGGCATCAGTGTAAATATTCGATATTATGCCGGTGCAATATTGGATTATTGCGAGGAATATTTTTTATAAGACAGGTGTTTCCATATTGGCAACGATGGAGGATTAGCGCCGCGACGTTCAACAAGCGCACTAACTAACCCAGGCCATTTTACTGGCCCAACTGACAGTTGCCAATGAAATACAATTTTATTGCTAACTCGCATGCCTTTTTGTCATACGTTTTTAACTAACAATTTAAGTTCCAATGTAGGATGTTACTTAATACGAGCAGTGAGTAAGGCAAATTGTATTCGTTATATAATGCCAATGATGGAATGCTGCTTTTTATATTTCTTTCTCTATTTTCAATCCCCTCATCTCTCTTTTCTGTTTATACAAACACTACCAATAAAATGCGATAATGTTTCTAAATATGGAACATAGGGCACCCCAACTGTCACTTGTTAGTAACGATTGTTTTTGTTTTGGATGATCTGACAACATTGGATGTCTTTTAAATCACACAAATCTTAACCTTGACCTTTCTAAATGCAATCATATGGTTTTGTTTTGAACAATTTGAAACTTTCACTTATTTTTTTTATTTTGTAGATTATTTTGCGAATACTTTTTCAATTCAATTATGCAACAAAAAATCATTAATATAAAAATATTTTGTTGCATAAAATATTATGGGCTAGCGACCTATTGAGTGCATTATTTTCTTACATTTGAATTTTTCTTTTTATGGTAATTTTTTTAGTGTTTGGAATTATTTTTGATAAAGGAAGTAACGCATGTTGTAACAGATAAGGAGGGATGGTCAAATACCAATAAGGGGGGTGGGATAAACCCCAAGACCCCCCAAACACCTTCCAATCAGTCATCAGTTTATAATGAACATGGAACGCCTGAACATACCCCCAACAGAGGGCGCCCAGTAAGTATATTTATATTTATTTTCGGTCTAGGGGTAGGCAAACTTTTTCCTCCGAGGGCTTTAAAATTGACCACTATCACAGTTATTTTTGTATAAATTAATCATTTTTAACTAAAATTATAGGAGAAAAGTTTTTACACAAAATCAACAAAATTTTAATAAAACTTGCTGAAATTAACAATAATTATCACACATTTATATATTTATGAAAATAAAATTGTAAATCATCATGAAAAAAAAAATGAAAATAAATTAATTTCGTCCAAATGTCAACAATCAACATAATTATTTTCATACAAACTTATCTAAATTTTGATAAAAATTCATTTGAATTTGATAAAAATTTTAATAAAAATTGTTCAATTTTGACGAAAATTGTCTCATTTTTACCATAAAAATCGTTGAGTTTTGTCAAAAATTGCTTAAATTTGTCCAAACTTATTGCAGTTTTATCAAAATCAACTAAATATTTTTTGAAATTTGCTGATATTTCACCAAATTCTTAGCATATCTCGTTTTTTTTTCAAATTTTTTTTTAACTTTTCCAACAGACATCTCTATTGTTTTTCAAGTAAAACAATTAAAGAGAAAAGTTTTTTGTAGTAAAATTTTTAACGTGATTTCATCATATTTTAAATATTTTCTATACTTTTTGAGATTTAACGAAAAGAGTGAAAATTTTATTTACGATTTTTTATTGAACCAAAGCAAAATACCCATATCTCATAATTCTCAACCAAATTAATCCACAATGAGCTTATTTTATTAGCCAAAATAATCTTTAAGGTCACAAATTTTAAATTAAATTTATTAAATTTTTTAAATAATGAAATACATCTTTATGCAAAAATGTATCAACGTGTAACAAAACTATGATTTTGGTTTCAAAAAGATGGCCAGGAAAATAAAATAAAATTTGATGCGGCCCTCACAAATTTCCGCCTAGAGCCGCGTGTGGTCAGCGGACTGTTGTTTGCCCACCCTTGGTCTGTAGCGTCTGACGACGTTTTGCGATTCTCATTTTCCAGCCTCTTCTATCCTCCCAATCCCAATCTCCTATATGGAGATTTCTTTCATTCATGGCTCCGTGGATTCCTTCTTGCCAGGACTTGTTGGGACTATCTCGCCCTTCTTCCAATTGGGGTCAAATGCATAACCCCCCCCCTTTTTACATGGTCATGCCAGGTCCATTGGTTCTTAGTAATGTAATTTTTACTGTTTCTGGGTACCTTTATTCCCCGAATGCTATTATTTGTCATTCTCTAGCTGAGATACCCTGGGTAATATTCATAGGGCGTTTCCATAGCTAAGATTTTTCTCTTGTCTGCTTCTTTTATAGTTTGTATTTCGCGTCCGTTTATTTCCTGGCTTAGAGACCTGCTTTGACTAGAACACTCCATTTTTTTAGATCTAGACCTTAGATCAAAGCCTTATTTGTGAAAATTTCAAACATAGTTGTATCTATGCAGCATCCTTGCCTTGGGCCTTTTGTCACCTTAACTCGTGGTGAGAGCTTTTCACAAATATTGATTTTTGTGGTACAGTTGTTGAACTGCTTCTTTCAGTGTTTTGTGTTATAAGTTTTTAGAAGTGCTGGCCAAAGTTGTATTATTGGTATACTGTCGCACGCTTTTTGTAGGCCCATAAATAACAGGTATGTTAATGTTCCGTATATCAATTGTTTGTCTATATTTTCAGACACATGTCCTTTCTGCAGAGAATCCACTTTGAATCTTATCATATAACCGGTAGTTGTCACAATTGTTACGATCACCTTTTTTATATATTAGTGTCACTGTCTTCTATTCCTCCGGTATTTCTTTCCCGTTTATTTCTCATCTATGCTTGCCAGTAGCATAAACAGTTCTATTTTAACTATTTCGGGCGTTATATCTCTATGGTCTCGCCGAATTTCTATTATTATGGTCTATCCTCTGATAACAGTTTCCATGATTTCAACATTATGGTTTGTAGACGTGTGTTGTCCATTTGTGCTGTTCTTGTTGATTTAAGAAATTTCCACATCCGGTATATCTCCTTCCTATATATGAGTCTATTTCTCTGCATTTGTGTAGGATTTTTTTTCGGAGTTAACGTTTCTTGTTACTTGGCTTTGTGGTTCTTTATAAGCTTTTAGCTTAGATCATCGTTCTCTTGACTGGTTTTTCATTCCTTAGGTAAATTGGTACAGATACTAGGTATTTTCTTCGTCGAGGTTTTTAAAGTTGAATTGGATAATATCATTATTATTTCTGCTATAACGAGGTAATGGGGGTCCCATGGAGTTTCTAATGTCTGTAATATACATAGATCTTTGCTATTATGGTCTTCAAAGATCTCGTTCTTTGCGTCTACGTATATTTCTCAATGGCTTTCTGAGAAGGAATCTGTTGGCTACCTTCATATCATTTTGATTACAGAGAGCTATAAGCCATTGGCCACTATCATTAAGGGTATCTTTTCCAAGTTTCTCAACTATTAAACTACTGTTCTGGCGTTAAAATGGCGCAGCCTTATGTTGAGTCCAATACTTTTTGCATATTTTCATAGAACTTACCCTTCTTTTGTACTGTTTCATCTTCGTTTGAAGCAGTCATTTCGATTGTTCTGGTTCTAAGGCTGACTATTTGGGTTTTTAGTGTGTAAGTTTGTTTTACAAGTACCGAATTGCTAATATGACGCTTTAACCCCCAACTTTGAAGACCAGGTACTTTCTGTTCAATTTTTTCTTTTCCTAGCCTTTAGCGAACCAACGCATTGCTACAAGGAAGTAGTGCCTCTTGTACCCTGGGCGAAGCCCTCAATCGCGCCATTAGCTGGGGCAGCTGAACCCTAGTTTTTTAGGAGTATGTTACTCCTCCCCCTCCTCCTTTCTCATCCTGACTTTCGAACGGCAATAGCGGAGTAACTTTCCAAATTCTAAAAATTGATTTATTTTAGAAAACCCGTGCAGATGCAATGCTTGAAAGAGCTCGTAAAACACCAACCGTTGTTGCAAAAGACACTTTGGACCAAGCAAAAAACTGGGGTATTACAATTTGGTCATTAGAAAAGGTAATTTAATCAATAATTAATTTATTCATATATTTATTGATAAAATTTCCAGGCATTTGCTTGGCTTGAAAAAGTAACAACTGCTACTGCAAACAAGAAACGTAAAGCTAAAATAGTAGAATTGAAAGCTCCCTATATAAAATTTGAAGCATTTGATAGGAAGCACCGTCCTGTATTTAAAGATATCCGTAACTGGCCAACTTTTAATTTGCGAGCTTCAGTAGGTAGTTCTGGTTTAGTTCATAAATCTGCTCCCGAGCAGAATATGACACGTAAGTCTCGAGCTCCGAAAATAAGAGTAGATATTGCTTTGCAATCCGGATATTGCGAAGTTTGTCGTGAAGAATACCTAAAACTAGAAGAACATTTAGAGAGCAAGAAGCACTTGAGTTTTATCAAAGACGACGGTAACTTTCTCGAATTGGACAATTTAATTGATGATGGATGTAATATTGAATCATTTTTAAAAATTAATAGTACAAAAGGTTTGTTTTAATGGTTTTTATGTTATTTGTGGTTAATATGTGCGTTTTTAGATAAAAAGTGTGATGGATTAGACAGTTCTATCTGTTCTACCTTGACACACAAAATGCCAAGAACAAGAACAAGTTCTATATGTGATAAGGTAAAAAATTCGCCTCTTTCTCCAACGGGTAGTGAATCCAGGCAGAGACAAAGACCGAGAAGATCAGCCATGACAAACAATTACATAGGATTAACGGCAGATGATGATACACCCATTAAACCCGAAGGTGCTCGAGAAATTCGAGAACTTCGTTCCACCCATAGGAATGCACTTCTTGTAAATAATTTAAACAATATTCTTAATTTAATTTTAAAATTGCATTTGTTTTTAGAAAATTGCAGAACAGGAGTCTGACACATGGAGTTCAGGCAGACCAAAACGCGCCTGCATAAGACATAAAAGGTTTTCAATAGATGACAATATTGTACCAACCGAACACAAGGGTTTTTATAAAGTAGAAATGTCAACAAAATTGCGCTCAAGCACCGCAAGTATTAAGGAACCTGAAGTTGTTAAAAAAAACCAAACACCAATACAAAAACCCCAAACTCCAATACCTGAAGTTTCGGAAGAAGATAAATCCTTAATCGTGAAATTCCGCAGGATGCGAACATCTGAATTAAAATTATTAAGTAATGAGGCTGAAAACTTCTTATTCCCCAAAAAGGAAGACTCTTCCAGTAGTGATGAAGAAGATATCGACGCTGACGGCGCTGAAACTACTATAAGCACTACAAAGGGCGAGAGTTCCATGCTTTTATCAAGTGAAAATGAAGAAAAAACGGATGATGAAAGATCACTTGATAGCGTTGCTTCAGATTGTGCAAAGAAAAAAAGACGAATGACTCATGCTGAAGCATTTATTAATGATAACAAAAAGTATTACAAATTTGAAACACCAGGTTCAAGGTATTTTAGATATAATTTTACTAGTTCGTGCTATTTAAATCAAATATTATTTTAACAGATTGAGATATCATGGATCACTACCAATGGAAATGGCACATCCAAAGTCTCCTACTAGAAGTAATGGTGATACATCGTGTGAGGTGAAAAAAGAAGAAAGTGAAACTGATGAAAATTTAGAAGAACAATTTCGTTTAGATGATCTTAAATTTTCTTTTGAAAGAGTTCCAAAAAGCGAACCTTGGTACCAAACTTTTTCCCGACAAGATCAGGGAGAAGAATATTATACCTGCTTTAGTGACTCAGGTTGAAACTATTTATAAGCATTAAAAGTTGTTATTAATTTTTTAAATTTGCAGGTTATTGGAAGCCATTTTTAATGCCATATGAAATGGGTCCAATTCCCCCATTAGATCCAAGAGAGTGCATATCAGCTTTCCTTCAAATTAAAAAACAAATAATGGAAGAATTTTCATCAGGTACAAACTCGGCGGCATGCAGTACACCAGACCCCTGCTCCAAAAACCTTGAAATTCAAGAAGAAAATAGTAAAACTAGCGAAGATATGTCTTTAACTGGAGAAGATGAAGATGATTCCAAAGAGGCACATGAACGACCCCATAAAAAAAGAAGAAAAGAAATTTTAGTTCCTAGTAAAAACCCAAGAAAATCTCCAAGACAACATGCTTCTACCCTAGCAATTTTTAGCAGCCTAATTCAACAACGTAAAAAGCGTGAATTAAACAGAGCGAAAAATAATACTCCCAATCAAAGTACACAAAGTTTGCAAGTAATTCCAGAAGTTCAAACGCCACAAAAAGAGGAGGATATTATTGTTGAAAATAAATATGAATCAGAGGCCAAAGCTATTGATGACATGCTTACTTCCACATTTGCTAATTTCGACACTGAACAATTAGAAATTTGCTGTCAAGAGGAAAATGTTAATTTGAAATTTAAATCGGATGCTATAGAAATCTTGCAAGACTATGAAAACTTTAAACACGTAGAAAAGAAAACCGGCCTAGCAAGCCTGGGTAGAAAATGTTATTCACCAGGGAAAAAGCCTGGTAGGAAAAAAAAGAAAAACCGAACCGGTTGGCCAAATAAAATGCGGCGATTAAAGAAAGAAGTAATAGTAGATACAACTTTAGATGATTCCACATTAGATTCCTTGAGTGTTAGGGCTGGATCAGAATTGGATGATTCAAATCTAACCGATTTAAACATTGAAGAAAACAATTTAGGTGTGACGAAATTAAACAATAGTTTCGGTGAGCATATAGCACAGCTTGTAAATAAAAATGACCAAAGTACGGACGTTAGTGTATATAAAAATAGTGAAATAAATGTACAAAATAGTGAAGACAGGGTAAAAGATACAGAAACTACAAAAATTGAGCGCGTTGTTGATTTAGAGAAATGGGAGAATTCCGAAAAGGTTTTATCGGCTAAAATCAGCAACGACGTTAATAAAGACTTGCAGTTTCAGCCGTATGTTCGCGTGCAAAAGTTATCAGATGGTAGCTTAAAAAACAATAGACGTTTACGCAGCAGCTCTTCGCCGCACCGAACAAATGTTAAACGGGCACGACGGATGCCTGCATCCCCAAAATCACCGAGGGTTTTACGAAAACCTCGCGGACGGTGGTACCGTGAAAGATAAGTTAGTTTTAAGTTTTTTTTTATTTTGTATTATTTATTGTAATTATTTTCGTCAGTATCTCTTGTAATCATTTGTTTTTCTACCCCTACTGTATTTTTATTGTTCATTGCCAAATATACAGCCCAACAAAATGCGCGTAAAGTAATTTTCTTCATTATTTGTTCAATAAAAGTTTAAATATAATTTTTTAAACGGCGCATTTATTATTGGGAGCTGCTATTAATTTTTTAATTGAAAGTAAAAATGTAATATTTTTATAAACAAAAAACTCTTGACTGATTTTAAATAATTGATCCAGCATTTTTATTTGATCATTTTTCTGGTTAGAAAATGATCACTTTGTTTTGGATGTGGTTTAACTAATGTCACCTATTAATTGCAATGTGTATCTATTTTATACCAAACTGTATTACCTATAAATCAAAATATTTTTTTGTAGTATTATAGACTTTCATTTACTTTGTTTTATGAAATGAAAAATTTTATTGTTTTATAATTTCTTTATAAGCGTTTTTGTATGGAAATGGTAAAATAGTATTATTTTTTTTCAAGTCTGAGATATTTTTATTTGAAAACAAGATTCTATTAAATATAAAATAAATTGTTTTTGTAAGAAAAATTCTTTTTTTTTTTGGTAGCAAAATCTCCAAATTTTAAAATAAAATTTAATTGGTTTTATTTGTTGTTGCCAAAACTACACAAGACTTAAAAAGTAAAAAAAAATATGGATTTAATCCTGAAAGTTAACATTCTAAATTAAAAAATATAATGAAATAGTTTTTGTAACTAACATTTGCTCAAACCTGGTATGATTGTCCAGAAGGCACCATTTAATATATTTTGCACTGATGACTATAAAAATTACGCAATAGACATAAAAAATTATATTTTATATGCTTCTGACTTCTCTTAATATTTTATGTGCCTGTTAAAATTTGTTTTTTCGTAAAAGTAGTGACATCTATTGACATTTTTCACAACTAACGTTTGGCGACATATAACGGCGTTTTTTTAGATAAAATACTATTATACTCAGGGATGGAATCGATCCGGAATCAAAAATAAGTACACTACAGTAAAAAAATAAGATTTTCTTCGGAAAAATAAGATAAATTTTAAAATGTCTTTATTTCTCCAATTTTTATAACATTACTGATCATTCTTTGCTCTACTTAAAATTTTCTCCATTAAATCTTTGTTTTTGAAAAGTAGCACGTGCATTTCACAGCAGTTCATGTCAAGATTAACCTTGACTTAAAGCAGAGCTTTGGCCGTTTTTTCGCTCAGCCTGTTCGTCTCCTTAGTCCACTGCGCCGAGACTAGAGAAAATACGCTACGAATGCGTTGCTCACCAGGATGGAGAAGATAATGCTTTCCAATTTGTAGATATGTGGTAGAGAACCGTTTCCTGCGAAACTTCTTATCCACTTTTTTTTAGGCTCATACTTGTTGAAAACGTCTTTATAAATTTATTCAAGGAAAGCGTTGAGAGCTGCTACTTTATCAAAAAGCTTTTCCAACATTGTCTACGATCTCTAAGAAAAACTCTTGAATGCTTGATTTAGGACCTTAGCTCCCTAGTTCTTCAATCCTCTCAGAAGTTCAGCTGTCGCGGCTCCGAAAAATCCTGACTGTTGGCACTGCACAACCTGGCTCTTGAAGGACGCGATGATCTCCCTCAGCTCCGCAAACAACAACGCATTTGTCTTCTGAAGAAGCAGAAGTAGCTTCTTAAAAAGTGCGAACGCACCGTGGAGAAAGGAGACGATGACTAGCGACTCATCAGACGTAAAAAATGATTCAAGATGGATAGCGCAGAGAAAGGAAGTGGATCCCAAAGAATGATCATCCGCTCCAGGACCGCATCCAACGTGATCGACCGGGTTAGACCATGTGTTGGAAGAGTTAAATAATCAATCTCCACTAGCTCACAGAAATGATTCAGACTCTTTGACCTTTCAATCTTAAAGTGGCTCACAAGCTTCAACGCGACTGTGTCGATATCGACTGTCAGACGCTTCACTCTTTTCCCGCTAAATTGTAAAAAATATGTGCAAGATAGCAAACTGGTATCAGATTAGCCTTTTGTTGCCTAAGGTAAAGTACATTGTTTTGTCCCCGATGCTGCGGCCCTTCAAAGTTAACTGGTGCGTTATCGGCGCTGAACGNTGCCACAGTGAGCGAAACCGTCGCCTTCCCGACTTCGTTTTGATGCCGCTGAATCCCTTCTCATATTCTTCATAAAGCACTTGCTTACGCTTGCTCATTTTGCTGACGGATCTGCTGTTCGAGTAGAATGGATGAGCGACTGGTGGCTGCTGGCGGGTGGTTGAGCGACTGGTGGCTGTTGGTTGGTGACTGATAAAACCTATTTGGATGGTTTTCAAATACTGATTAATTTTCTAATACATCGGTTTTATATAACGTCATTACGATTACATTAAAACACAATAAGGGCAAGTAGTAAAGGTCGGTCATCTCCATATCTAGACATAACTTTTGCATATTGGTCTCTGTTCATCAGAAAATAAGATGAAATAAACAACCTCATTAAAAATAAGTTCGTTTCTTAGAAATAAGAAGATTTTTTATTTGTAAGATTTGAATGCTGAAAATAAGTACAAATCTTAGAAATAAGTACGGTATTCCATCCCCGTCAATAGTTATTAACAACGTGACCGCGCAGCTAGGCAACCCAAACTACATTTAATATTTAATGGTGGTAAACCATGTTTTTTTCTTAAATTTCACTATTCCTAAACTTTGTCACGTGAAAGTTTACACTACACTCTTAATAAGTTGTTGTTTGTTGCTGGGGTAACGCGATTTGTTTTTGTTGAAGGAAAGTCGCCTACGCTAACTGTATATTATTATTACCTCCTCGTACAATAGTTTTACGTATGATAGTACTTTTAGTTGCCTATATCAGTGCTTCTCAAACTTTCTTGTATAGCGAACCGGTAATTTTTTTCCAACCTGCTACATACCGGTACAATTGTAATCAAAGACATGCGTAATGGAGCAGGTATGTCCAAACTATTTTGATATTTTGTCTTAACTATGCAGGTCGTTGAAAAAGTAAGCAGTCTCACAGAGGTATTGGGATCTGACATTCTCCAATGCGCCATCTGGCGGGCGTTTCTAGAAGTAGACGAAGTGTGTGTCACAACACGCGCCGCATACGGGATCCGAAACAAAATCCCGTAATTTATAAAAAAATGGCCACATATAAACGAACCAACCGCGACCACATAAAGTGGACGTCGGATTTCATTGTTTTCCGAAGCCGAATCAACGCACCGTGTACATGGAAAACCTATTCGGCGCCGTTAATTTATTTCTGTAACTTATGATTAAATGATAATTTTGTTTTTGAATTTATATGAAGTAAATATGCAATTTACTGATTATCCAGAAATCAGTTTTGTAATGTATAAACATAATTTTTTGTTGCACATTTTGTGAATTTTGCAAAATATTGTAAATTTTCAATTATAG
>JARJDX010098733.1:0-11774 GCA_030264735.1 Gymnusa sp. GC000175
ACGTCAATAATTGAATTATTATTGCCAACATACATCTTTAAATATGATAGTTAACCCAAAAAACATCTCAAATTAGTAAATGAAAGTCGTGAGGTGACCACACCACCATTTTTTTAAAACATTTTTATCTTTTCATAACCTTTGAAGTGACAACTTTTGATTTCATGTTGTAACTGCAAAATTATCTGGCCCATTAGCTCAGTTGGTTAGAGCGTCGTGCTAATAACGCGAAGGTCGCGGGTTCGATCCCCCCATGGGCCAATTTTTTAAATATTTTATTTTTATCTTTGTACTCATAATCGGTAAGAGTAATCTTTATTAAATTTAAATCGCGAAAATTTTCGAAATCGAGATTTTTGCGGAAAGACATTCTGCTAACTTAATGAAATATACGTATGTATATAAAACATTGAAATATGCCACATGGAGCAATTTTCTCAGCTACCCAATGAGCTACATAGATAATTTTGGATGAAAACTAAAAATAATGTAGGTGTGGTGTCCACACAATTTTCATTTACGAATTTGAGACATATCCAGTTACTTTTGATTTAACCCACTTCTAAAACGACACTTTGAGTAATTATTCTTCAAAATCTACGCTTCCATACCATACAGTTGAACGCACCACTCGGATTCGCAAGGCTGGGTTGAGGTTTCTATTTACCAACAGTTTTTATTTTATTTTAATGAAGGTAGTTCTTGCTATTTCTATGCGTCAGTTAATTTATCACTGTTCTCTTCGACCCGTTTCCCTTAATACTGATAGCACCAGATAGCACTTAGGCCCGATTGCACCGACCACACTTAAGTTAAGGACGCGCATAAGCCGTCACAGTGCGCGACTTTCTATATACGACGGCTTATGCGCATCACACTTAAGCTATCCTTAACTTGAGGCTCGCTTAATTGTGGTTGGTGCAATCGGGCCTTAATGGTGTTGACAGTATACTATTGGACGACCATAATTTTAGGTACCTTCAAGTTCATACTCAGTTCATAAGACATAAGATTGGCCTACAATATGTAATTAAGATCGTCTGTTAGTTGCTACATAGTTGCACTGTATCGTCAGCATAGCGGATGTTGTTTGCTCATTTATAAGTCGTCCAGAGTCTTCTTTATTGGCTTCCTTGATTATTCACTCTAAATGCATAGTAAATCAAACTGGTAACAGGATATCAAATTCATTAGTCATTTCCATCTACGTTTATTAAAGCTTTCTGATACCTGTATAAGTTTTTTATAGTTCGTATGTCTTATAGTCAAGACCGTTTTATTGTAATATTTTTATTAAACATTCGTATTGAGCCTTATGAAAGCATTTCTTGTAGTCTAAAATGGTGATGAATAAGTCTACGTTCATGTCGAGCCACCGCTGGATTCATTTATGCCAAATAATGTATCTCTTGTGCCTAAGTTATTTCGAAGTACTGTGTTTCGTAAACATCGGTGTTTAACTTCTTGTAAATACGACTATCAATCATTTTCAAGAAATCCTTCAAGGTATGGCTCACCAGACTTATTCTTATAACTCAGTGCGTTTTCTGGCACTGATAGAAGAATGAACATAGATTTTGGCCATTTTTGTGGTATGTTTCCGGTCGCATAACATTTAAATGTTATTATATAAATTTACAAAGTTGTTGATTTTGACATCCTTTATGAGTTTACGAATGGTACCTCGTCTGACCCTGCCTTTCTTCTGAGTTGTTAATTGCATAGCTCACTTCTTCTGATGTAATTATTAGGGTTTGCATACTTTCTGTGTTGTCTGTTTTATTTCTTGCGTTTAGTTGTGGTATATACCACATCTTCCCATCTTTTAATTTTTTTTAACTACGATGTTTCGGTTTGTTCCATTAACAAACCCTTCCATATAGCGTAATTAAAAACTCGTGCTTTTATTATTATTTAATTTTTGCTGGCCATGTCTCTGCGTGAGCTTAAAAAGTCGCCAGTATTTTCTTTATTCAATTCCCATTTTATTTACAATCTGTAGATTACAATAATATTACAATTAATATTAATAAATATTTTTTATCTGAAAATTGAAGCTTGAAATTTTTTCGAAATAAAACATTAGGTCTTCTTCTATTGCCATCTATGATCAATAGATAAAAGTTTTACTTTTTCCATGAAAATACGTATATTGCAGAAATTTTTAATTATTTAATTATACAATAACACCGCCAGATGACTCTAGTAGTATTTCAAACATTGGTACTCAAAATATTTTTAATTGCGTTTTAATTAGCATCATAATTGTTCACGTATTTTAATGTTTACTATTGTTTCGCTTATTTTACGCAATGTACGAATTATTCGGCTGATTGCTTCGCTGTAAATAAACACCCATTTTCGATAATGTAATTTAAAAACTTTATAGTAAGAACAATTATTAATTTTTGTTTTAAGTTATTAACGTCCCATGTCCATTTTTATAAATAACTGTGTCTAATTGAAAATATTAAATATTAATGCAGAAATCTTTTAAGAGTTTTCCGTAATGTTTGTTTGAAAAAATTCGACGTAATTAATTAGCTAAAAATATAATTAAATAATAATTGCAACAAAACAAAACGGGTGTTGTACGGTTTTTCCCTAAAACTATAAATGATGACAAATTATTATTCAATCAGTGCTTATAATTTTAATTTATAATCAGGGATGATTAAAAATCGTTTATCCTGGAATGTTTGATGTATATTTCTCATTTCATGACAATATTTTACTTATTTCATGAAATCCAGTTCATTTTAATGTCGTAATTAAGCCTTATAATGTATGCAATTTCTAATTCGGCATTACCTATGTAGTACAACGTATCATACACCGTGTTATTTATCCTATGCATATATGCATATCTCATGCATGATATTCTAAGATCCACTGTTAGATCCCTTAACCGGAAGCAGCTGCCCTGCCATGCTATCACACTCCTATATACCCAATATGGCGTGTATCTTTATACAGGTGTTCATTAAAAACGCACAGGCCCGTTCAACTTGTACATTAAAAAAATTCTGCACTTGCACATTAGGACAATAACCTTGCGACTTGCACACATAAAATTTACTAAAAATAAATTTTATCAACTTTCGTTCAAAAGTAGCGATATAATATTAGCATACCCTTGAGTTGAGAATATTAATTTGTCAATATTTTTAATGGAAAAAATTATAATTGCAAAATGCAAAATTAATTCAAGAATATTTTTAATGTTAATAATATTTATAAATAAAACACAACGTGAACATATGTTTTATTTTTATTAAATTCTCCTGCTTTTGTTTGTAAATTATTGTGCAAAACGAAACTATAATGATAATAATTTCAGATTTAGAACGAAAGTGATGAAGAAATTGCCAAGATTTTATATCACGTAATGAAACTATAAAAGAAAGGGAAATTATTTAATATTTAGCCAAAATAGTTAATCGCCCACAAAATTTTCTACAAAAATACATAATTTATGCATGAAATAATAAGAATTACAAAAAATGAGATTAGATAATTGATGAAATTTTTGTTACAAACAGTTTTATCCTGTTTTAATAATGTTAAAAGTGCTATACAATACATATGTATACTATATGCTTATCCATAACTCAAACTTCTATAAGTCAATTTTTTCTATACCCCGATTTTTTCGCAAATTTTTGCAGCAAGATTGCAGTAGTCAGCTCATTAAATATAAAATAAATCTCTGCAACTTCAATTTGTTGAAATATGTGTTGGTAAAAATTCTACTAACAATGTTGCTTGGAAACGAATAAGAATGAGTTCTAAAAACTAAAAACCTATATAATTTCCCCAAACACGATAGTTTTTTAATATTAAAGCGAATACAAAGAAAACATAAAATACCACAGACAATAAAAAAAGTCAAGACATCAGACATGAAACCAGTAGAGTACTAAACAGGAAATCACACGACATTTACAATAACGCTCAAGAAGAGAGTCGATAATGCTTGGAATAAGATCAAATGTGCTTTTCTTAACACAGAAAAGAGCTCACTGGGTAGTAAAAAAAGAAAAAACAAAGATGGATGACTGATGAAATACTCAGCCTAATAGAGGAGAGAAGAAAACACCAGAACAAATCGCAAAATACATTCGTCAACTACAAACGTTCCAAGATAAGAATAACGAAGAATGAATGGCTAAGAATACAATGTAACAAGTTGAAGAAGCTACAGGATAAACATGATCACTTTAACATCCACAAAAAGTTGAAAGAAATCACTGGAAACACTTGTAAAAAGCAACTATCATTAATGGTTAATGATGACGGGCAATTAGTCACGAGGGTGCTGTTCTTAACACAGCAAAGAGTTCACTGGGCAGTAAAAAAAACAAAAAACAAAGATAGAATACTGATGAAACACTCAGACTAATGAAGGAGAGGAGACAACACAAGAACAAATCGCAAAATACATTCGTCAACTACAAACGTTCCAAGATAAGGATAACGAAAAATGAATGGCTAATAATACAATGTATCGAGCTGGAGGTGCTACAGGATAAACATGATCACTTTAACCTCCACAAAAAGTTGAAAGAAATCACTGGAAACACTAGTAAAAAGCAACTGTCATTTATGGTTAATGATGACGGACAATTAGTTACGGGGTTATCGGATAAATTAAAAATATGGAAGAAGTACATCGAAGAGTTTTTCTATGACGACCGCCCTATAATTAATTATGTCGGTGATAAAAGTAAACCATATATACTAAGAGCCGAAATCGAAAAGCTTTAAAATAAGCCAAGAATAATAAAGCTGCTGGACCTGACGAGCAACCAGGCTGCCTATTAAAAATATTTGACGATGAGAGCATAACCATTCTCCGGCGACTTTCCACAAGAATGGTTAAAATCTACATTTCTACTAATACGCAAGAAAACTAACGCCACAAAATGTTCCGAACACGACCAAATTTTCATGATGAGCCATGCTTATGTTTTATCGATTATGAGCGAGCAACGTGAAAAAGCAATGAATATACCTATATGGTGGACCTTGACAATAAGGATATCAGATACATACATAATCTATACCAGAATCAAAGTGCAAATGTTCAACTTAACAAAGAAGTGTCTAAATCAGTTTAAATCAATAAAGAAGTTCGCCAAGAATGTATTTTATCTTAAACAAGACAGTGGTTCTTAAACTTTTTAAATTTTGTACCACATAAAAAAGAATCAAAAATATATATACCATCATAAAAGCATTATCCGATTAAAAATTAATGCATTCTAAATGGAGTTTATATTCAAAAAATTAATAACTGGAGTGACGTATGATTCTCTAAGCTATATTTTTGGAAAAGTCACCATAATCTTAGTGGCCAATTTAGATTTATTTAAATCTTCTGTGAAAAATTGTATAACCAGAAGTAATGGAATTTACTATAAGTGGTACACGTACCCTCGTTTTAGAAATGTAATGTGAACTTTTCAAAGTAAACCACCTTGTACTGTACGCCTACATCACTTAACTACGTTTTGCTGATTCCTAAACACCATTTATTTTTATCTTCCAAAGCAATTTCTTTTAATTTTTTTCAACTTATTGGTATTATGTATTATTGTGCCATCTTTTCATCATATTTGGACATCAGTGTTGGGAGACTAGGAGTGATGAGTTGTGGGATAAGAGGTTTAGACTGGATTTGATTTTAAGGCTGTTATGGGATACAGATGCCTTTAACAATAAAGAAGTTAATAATATGAATTTTTTTCCTATCTGCAATACGTAGGTTGACCTTTAGTAGATTTTTATTTTTTATTGTTACTTACATTTTAGGATCTAATGGTGAGCGTTAAGATCATTTACCTACCTTTAAGAACATCTAAATATCATATAAAGTTGCATAAAAAAGTGTATAAAGGTAAATAAACCCATATAATCTTTACCATCAAAAGGCCACAACTAATGGTTACTCTTATCAATATTCCGCGTCTTTAGCAACTATGTAAAATATGTGGGCCTGGACAAATATAGAGTAAAGGCCTTAAGCTATGCCACACCTTTTGAAAAAGTACTAGCTCATGAACCATACTCTCTTCTCACTTTTTTGATATAAAGCTAAAAGATTATATGGATATGTGGTATATAATTGGGGGACTCTGTGAGTAATAACAATATTATGAAGATGAAATGATTCCATTCCAAGGTGCTAGGTAATATCTATAATGCTCCTTATTTGCTAACAAAGTTCAGCATTAATAAAGACTTTAAATAGTCAAAGAAGAAATCATCTTAATAATTGATACAACTACCACCTCAACGGCTATCTAAAAAAGCGTTTTTGAATTTGATTTCTTCTAGATATGGAGTAAATTTCAAAAGTAAATTTTATATAACCCCTAATTACCAACATTAGGTTTATAGCTTGTACGTTATTCTATGACTTTTTGAAAAAACTAAATGTGGGTGATATTTTTTCCCCTCTAACGGGTGGTTGTGGTTTTTTACATCACTAACACTGCAGCCTGTTGGTTAATTGTATGTTGCCACCCTTCACCTTCATGTGAAAAGATCCAAGTCTTCGATTAGTCTTAGTAATAGACTTTGCTCAGTTAATCTTGGATTCTCATTTGTTATGTCAAGTCTTTGTCTTTTGGAGTTTAATGCTTGATATTTGAAGATTATAGGAGAGCCAGTTTCAACCTCTTCATTGCAGAGCCTGCACATGGCCATGTGATGATTTCTATTTTGTACAGGTGCCCTATCAGTGTGCAGTATCCGTTTATTAGCCCAGATACTGATTTGATATTATTCCTAATCACTTTTAGTAGATCATTTGTAACGCTATGAGTTATCATAGCCTTGATAAGTCTTGTACTACTCTTATGGTTTAGAAAATCTGATGGATTTCTTCAACACACTCATTTATTGTGGTTTTTGCAGTTGTCTTGCTGATCCCTACCATCGATCTGGTACCAAGTGTTGTATTAGAGGTTTCTTGTAAGTAGATGACATACATTGGTTTTCCATTAGATGATTCAAAAATAATAGATTATCACTGCAAGATCTTACAGATCTGAAAGCCGGGCCGGATTAATAGACAAAAGAGACAAATGTCTACGGTCAGGAAAACCGACAAGACAAACAACTTTATCGTCAAATCTTGTAACTTCAGTTAAAGTTCCTATAAAGTGCCCGGGCAAGGAAAAATGTCAAGGCCTGAGTGTGGCTTAATCTGGCCCTGTTCCTCTATATAAAAAAATATATATGAATATAAATGAATGAATATAATAATAAATGTTTTAAAATTTTTATTTACACATTAAAAATCAAAATATCCTGATCACGTATCTGATATCTTTTAATCAAAATCCTTATTTATAAAAAATTTAGATCTGTCGGAAATTTTTCATTTTATAATAAAAAATCGTGATTGTGGCCCTGTTGGAAAATAATATTAGATTTTTTATCGATAAAACAGTTACTTTAAAAAAATCTTCAGCCAACCCAATCTTCTCGCTCGTATCTTCACAAGACAAGTTTGGTAGGTAAATCTATTATTCTATTCCTTCTATACCTAATCTTTTTTCGAATTATATGCGAAAGACTCATTCTTATTAATCACCAGATTTAGGTATAGGTATAATGTAAAATCGACTTGAATCAGTTTTTAGACAAAAAAATCATAAAAGCTGGTAATTTTAAAATTTGTATATTACCTAAAATAAGTAAAGTTTTAACTTGCAAGTAAAATTCATTTTCAGTAATATTTAGGTTAGAATAATTTGATATATAATTTAAGTAAAATTAGTTAGGTTGGGTTCTTACTTAAAAATATTTAAATTAGAGCATTAACATCAACATTTGCAGTAATTAATGATTGCGAATATTAGTTTTAAATGTCGTGAGAAACAATTTTAAATTTTATATTCTGGCATAGAAACGCATATTATGTACGCACACAGGCATCACATGTACCGTCCTACATACACACACAGTCAACGAGAACACACACATGCATACGAAATTCACCATGCAATAATATATTAAGCACTCACCCATGCCGAAAGGTTATCCTAAAGAAGTAGTCATATCACGTACAACATTTGTTTGTGCATTTGTACACGCATGCAATGTTTTAGTTCAGGTGCGTTTGCTACAGAGCGGCCCATCACACAGGAAGTTGTAGGCGAGCGATGTGAATAGGAATGATTATACAATAGAAGAGAATAGAATTTTTAATCCTTTATATTTATATGCAGTCCCTATGCACATACATTAAGAAAGAAGAAAGTGTTTTGTTTATTTCTCTTATTTCGTACGCTTTGTGTGAATAGGAAAGAATGAGAAATTTTAAATCTGCTTGAATTACCTTGTTGCTTGTACTTACTTTTTTCTCTAATTAATATTTTTAGCGCTATTATAAAGTTATGCATCGCGGCCACAATTAACAAGAAGTTTAATTAGAGGTTTAGCGAAATTCATTATTTTTTAGCTTATCAGTACTGATTAACGCAAATTTCAGTTTTATCGTTAATCATTTAAATGGAAATATTTTCTTATTTTGGTTTTTTAGTTTTTTTGCAAATATTTCAAAAACAATCAATGGTAAATACACAAGAGTATATACGTGTTTAAAACTAAATTTTATGACAAAATTTAGTTCTTATCATTTTTTTAAATTTTATTTATTAAAAAGCGTTGTTTGCTGCTAAGCAATATTGTTAGTGAAATTTCTATCATCCCTTTCAATAAATTGAAGTTACAGAGACATACTGCCTTCTGTCAAAAGCGACGGCTATATCTAATATTCGTAAATTAAAGTCATGTGGTGACCACACCTCCACTTTTTTATAAAGTAGTTTATAATAAACATTACTGTTATTTCCTGTGACTTATAAAAAACACAATAAAAATTTACATGGAATCAAAAATTTTCATGAGGAATATACTTTCTCTTTACATGTTCTCTAAGCCTGAGAAAGTAGAAATGTCACAAATTATCAGGAAAAACTACGTTTCGCAACCAATACATAAATTAAATTCTTTTTAAATAAAAATAATAAAAGAAGAAAATATGAAATAAAAAATTTGCAGTGTTATCCACTCGACTCGTAAGCGAAAAGAAAAATCTTTCGTCAATAAAGATTGGTTAATATTTTTTGTAATTTTTGTAAAACGGTCAGTTTTTTATTCCCTCTTATGTAAGTTTTAATATAAAAACGTGTCAGTAAATATATTAAAAACTGGCAGTAATTTATTTAACAAAAATTAAAATGTTCAGTAAATTAATCAATACATGTAAGTATTTAAATTTAATAAAATAAATGAGAGTAGAATTTTTTTTTGTAAGTTTTTTAATTTTGTTTTTTACTCGCTAGAGGTGGTTACAGTCGCCACTCTGATTTAACCATAACCCTATGAGGAGCTCAAAATATTACCGCTGGGAAGTTAGCACCACGTTTCAGCACCACGTACCCTGTAAGAAGGCTAGGAAAATAAAAAATATATTTGCTTATATCTTTTAAACCGTTAAAGATATGGCACAAATTAAAACATCGTCATAATACACTATCAAAGCATTATCGATTTCACCAAAAAAAGTTTTAAAATCCCTTATAGTATTAGTGTTATAAATATATTTAGAATAATAATACGCCTTACTTTAAATTTTACAAAAGGCAACAAATTCATATTTATTCTAAAAACTATTTAAACCAATCGATTGGCAATTTAATCTACATTACGATGTGTTACGTGCCACTTCTCGGTCTGTTGCATCTAAGAGATTTAAAGGTAAAAAACTAATTGCGCGTTAATTTATCTAATTATTCGAGTTTCCTGGGCCCAGGAAAACTTGTGTATTTATTTGTGTTTATAGATTCCGTTCATAATCATGAACTTGTTTAGCTTGTTTACCTCTTCTCCTTTACGGTGTTTTCTCCAAATGGTCCGACTCTAACATCTTCTCTCCTAGTTCCGGTTTTTCCATTTAGGTCTCCTGATGTAATGATATCATCAGTTGGTTTCGCTTTTTTTACTTCTTCTTGGAAAATTTCCATGAATCTTTTTTTTCCTCTTGTTCTGCTATCTTCCGTCGGTCCTCACTCCTCTGATGGTTGTATTTCTTACTCTTATATACTTTTATTACTCTTTCACTAACGGCTTCCCACGATTGTATTAGCTTCACCCATTTCTCTCCAAATACCGCGTTTGCTCTTTCCTCCTTTTTGACCCTGCTCCAGCAGTGTAATATTTCTCCAATCATCTCTCTGTCGCTTTGAATAAACAACTATTAATTAATTATTAAAGAACTATTCTCATTCTATAAAATTCTTCTACTACTACTTCTTGGTCTTTTGTTCTCCATCCTTGGATATTCCATGTTTCTAGTAAATGAAATTAAAATATGTGAAATAAATTTGCCTTTAAATTGCCACAATTTGCACTGACATATAGTGTATAAAGCGTCATTTTTAATACGACCACTCATGAGATACTGCTTGGTGCCGATTTGGTTGTTTTCGGCAATTAAAAACGCTGGAAGTTGCATCAACCACGGCTTGAATTATTTTTTTTAACATTTCGAGCCCTAAATTAAGTTGGTGGTTTGGCGTTTGTTAGTTTGTATGATATATCGAAATTGACGTTTAATAAAAAACTTATATTTGGTTATTTGGTCGTAGAAAAAAATATGTAATACGTTTTATAAACTTCTCTAGACACTCGTTTATTAAACACTCGCTCTACAATTAAACTCGTGACAAAGTGGCGTTTATAAAATTTGTTGCTTAATATACTATTATATTTTGGCTTTAAAAATATAAAAAAGTACTGTTAAGGCAGAGATATGTATTTAGTGTTTAGTGTTTACCTCGAGAACGAAAGCTCATTGCTAAAAGTTATCATTTGTCATTTCCGATTTATTTACCATTTTTAACCTATGAATCAACCCTGAATTTTTAATTTCTGGACACTCTTTGTACACAGTTTTGGCATACAATTTTGAAATTTTATGATAACATTAAATTTTTAAGTTTAATGACATGAAAATATGACAGTTCCAAATTTATAATGCCTAAAGCGCGGGTTTTGGAACTATTTATTTTCAATTGAAGTTTCAAAACTTTCTAATCCACAGAAACAGATGTGCGCCATATTTCTGTACTGAAAAAAAATAAGATAAACATATAATTTCTTATAGAGACTCAATCCTTATTACATTTTTATGACTTTTATATTTATATTTTAGAATATTTTACTACTTTCATTTACGAAGTAAATTAAAGTATAGTAATCGCGACAATTTTCAAAATCGAGATTTTTGCGGTAATATCCGTTTTCGACCTCCCTCAGAAAAAGTCGATTTCGAAGTGCTGTCTGTCTGTCTGTCTGTGTCCTCTTCAGAGCCCAGACGGCTGAACTTATCGTCCTAAAAATTCATATTTAAGCTTTTAACAAAAATTGGGAGGTCCCAGTGACTTTTGGCTAAAATCTATTGAGTTTATGAAAAAAACATAAGAGAACAAAAGTGTGTAAAAATAAATTTTACACAAATTTTGTTCAATCATTTTTTCAAAATTTAACATTTTAAGAACTCATTGTTTTCTGTTGCTATGCATTATTGTCGGTGTAATTATTCATATCAAGTTGCAGAGACGTAATGTCATTTAATCAGCTGACAATAAATGAAATAGGGTTAACTACCCGTCAAAAGTGATAGACGTCAATAATTGAATTATTATTGCCAACAAACATTTTAACATCTTTAAATATGATAGTTAACCCAAAAAACA
>JARJDX010098760.1:0-20787 GCA_030264735.1 Gymnusa sp. GC000175
ATAAATATTAATTTATTTGTCAGACATTGTGTTATGTTATTATAAGTATAATATATATCATAATGCGAAGTAGTAAACCTATATTTAAATATAATAAATCTTAATTTACGATAGCACGCGCCTTCTCCAGTTAACTGTGTTGAATACATTGCAATGATAAAGACATCAAACTAACAAGTTAGAATTAAATAACAATCATAGATAAAATGACAATTGCTGCTTGCATTATTTAAAGTCACAACCAAATTTGGAATTAACATTTTTGCTTAACCTGAATAAAATTGTTCTCTTATAAAGTACATGCAAAACTCTAGCCGCACTATCTACTTTACCCATATTAGTTTGGTCATTTGCCATTACGAAAGGATAAAAAGAAATAAATGCGAAATAAAACATGTTAGCATGGTGTTTTATTCATGGCCAATTCTATAAATAGAAGTTTGGTAAAACACAAGTAAAAATCGTTGTGAATAAAGCAAGGCATTCCGAAGTTGACCTGTTGACCCGTGGTCACTGCAAGGACCTTGTGCTGTCAGCCATTCAGGTCGACCTGCTTGTGAAACTCTTAACGAACCAACTGCATTCACGGAATCCTAGATTTCTTACAATTATATGCGCAATTTATAGGATTGTATTTAATAAATTTATGTCTTCTATCACATCATTTAGATTTTATATACTATCTATTATGTAATACATTATACATTATAACCCTTCATGAATATTTTATACGAATATTATAAAATTTTACATTTTTAGATAAATGTCTGCGATTTGCTCCTGAAAATTATAGTATTTCTTCAGAGGTCACTTTTTGCCAAAAAATGTGACATTGATCGTTTATTCAGATAAAAGAATGTAACTGCAGCATGTACTTGCTTAGATACCTTTTTGTAATATCAGTTACCAAATCTCACGAGCATAAAAATTGTTCTTTTCCACCTGTGTGAAGAATTTAAAATAAATCTTACGCATTTGTTGGAACTGTCACATCCAGTTTATTTCATTTTTGAATAGGTTTTCTAAAACAACTTTTGCCATAAAAAAAATTGTGCAGTTACAAAATTTAAAGATAAATAAAAGTTTTCGCTTAATCGCGGGGACCGATTGGGTAGATGAGGAGATACTGATCTACATGAAAAAGAAAATTGCAGCTGTTGCCGTTGGAATAATACAGATGCCCGGGCTCGAGGACCGGAAGTTTAGGCTGTGGTTGGAAATTGGAAAGTAACAATCATACATTAGTCAGAGATAAATCTGTTTGAGAAAATCGACGTTGTAAGTGAGTTGAATTAACCTACTCTCATCTTTGATAATTTCTACTTCCCTTCAATCTCTTGGACTAAACATGGAGCTACCCCAAATGATAAAGAAGAGCGAAAATTCATTCGATTCCAACCTTAGCCAAGAAATTCTTACGTCTACTCGATATAGAGCCAATTAGACACCTGAAATACTGGATTTGGTACTAACAAATGACGAAAATATTACCCCACCAATTTTTAAAACAAACATAGGCTTAAGCGCCATTATCGCAAATTGAAACTGCCACATCTGCTTAAAACCTTTAATATTTTAAAACGCAATTATTATAAAGCAGACTTTAATGAAATCATAAAACATTTGGCCGAATATCAATTGCTGGCAACCACGTGGGAAGACATTTCCATAAATATTTTTGGGGCATGTCTCAACAACTTTTAAATAGCTATTCGCCAAAATTTGTAAAAAAGAGAAATCTGGGTAAACCGTGAATAAAATATGAGGTTAAACTCGAACGCATAGCTTAAATTAAATATAAGATGACCGGAACGAACGATCATTTCATAGCCTATTGAGAACTAACACTAACGATGGTAGCAGCACTTTCGCTTAAACAGCTGATCTTGAAAGAGTACTTGTCAACTTGACAACTTGGCAAGCATAGGATATTACCCAAGACTTTAAGGAATAATAGTATTAAAGAGATACATTTGATGTTAAAAAGTTTTTTGTTTTGTTATTTAATTATATAAACACAATACAACAAATTGTGCAATATACACATTGAGTGACAGGTACTCTTTCGTGCAGTTCAGTTTTTACCACCAGATAGCGTATCAAATTTTGTTAGTTCTTAAAAGAAACATCACGAATAGGCTGATGTCTGACAAACGACTGCGTAAACAACGATACGAAGAACAAGTTGTTCCAGAGGGTGGCAAGAGATTCTACTCTTATATCGGAGATCATGCTGCCTGTAATACTGAATCTCCTGCAATTATTCAGATCCACGGGAAAGTTTTGCCGACTACTTCGAAGAGGTGTACACAATTGAGCCTACTGACCAACTACCATTTATCAGTGAGAGGAGTGTTGAACATTATCGAAACAGTTCAAATCCTGCATAACTTGATTGTCAATTCATCTTCTGGCCCCACTGTCTATTTGAAAACATTTAGCCACATCCAACTGAGGAACTGTGGGTATCAGCCTGGAAAACCACCATATGAAATCAAGACCAATTTCACTCCTACCCATCATGTTCAAAGTTTTCGAGAAACTACTTCTTAAAACAATCCAACCCATTATTGACCAAAAAAACTAATCTAAAGGCACCGATTTGGGTTCCAAAGAAATAACTTAACGTTGGACCAAGTACACCGAATAACTGCTGTTATAGCACTAGAGGAAAAACACAGTCTAGAACCAAGGACTGCACCGAAAATTAAAACAGTTTTTTCCTAAAGAAGTCACAGAAATCCTAACCTCTTATCTGTCTGAGAGGTATTTTAGAAAAAAAAACTAGGAAACGCGTTGTCGGACCTGAAAGAAATTAAAGCAGTGGTACCGCAGGGAAGTGTCCTGGGATCGGTATTATACATACTCTTCACTTATGATCTTCCCGAGCTGACAAACAACACGATAGCTACTTTTGCTTACGATATTGACATTTTAGCTGTTGGCAAAAATAACACCGAAACTTCAAGAAAATTGCAGTAGCCACTAATAAAATACTAACCTGGACAAAAACCTGGAAATTCAAGTTGAATAAATTAAAGTAAATTCACATAGATTTGACAAATAAACGCCTAGAACATGTACCAGTAACTATGAACGGACATACCATACCATATGCACACAACAGGACCAAATACCTCGTATTAACATTAGACATCTAGCTTCAATGGAAGGCCCATATGAAAATAAAGAGAGAACAATAAGGCATTAGATACCGTAAAATGTACTGGCTTTTAGGAAGAAATTTGTCATTGTCTGTCCAAAATAAGCTTTTATTATAGAAGCAAATATTACAGCCTCTGTGGGCGTATGGAATACACCTTTGGGGGTGGGCTAAAAAGAGTAACTTAAAAATAATCCAGACTTTTTAAAATAAAATAGAGAAATATTATAAATACACAATGGTACATTAAAAACGAAAACCTCCACAAATATCTTGGAGTGGAGTATGTGAATAATAACATCCAAAAATATGCAAAAAACCATAAATAAAGGCTTCTTAAATATGTGACTGTAGAAGCAAGCCAGTTCCTGGACAATTCAAATATAGTAAGAAGACTTAAAAGAAAGAAGCCTTTTGAGTTTATGTAAGTGATAGTGGCATTGTAAAACCAAAGTTAGTGCTTGAGATAGTGCACAAAATCACAGTGCTCAAATAATAGAACACTAAAGAAATGTCATATGACGACTCTTGGACAATAAATATTTGTAGTATTTAAGGAATAGAATTAAATTACTTATTAGTCCAAGACTAGATCGTAATAGTGTGTAAATAAAAAAAACTAAGGAACTACATCGCGAGTGGAAAAAATGGCAGATAGACTTAAAGAGTCACAGACACCATTTAAAAACTACTTTTTGTTAATTTGGAAAACCAAAAAACGGATATTTTCGCAAAAATCCGGAAATTAAAAATTTTCATGGTAACAACACTTTATTTTACTAAAATAAATAAAAGTTAGTCAATAATGTGAAACCCAACATTGCGCCAATAAAAAAACGGCAATGTGTTCAAAACTCTGCCTGTGGTGGCGCTGGGTGGATTGAGTAGCTCAGTAGTCGCCACAGACGGTCCCAGGCCCGCAAAAAATAGGAGGCTGAAACAATGGGCCACCAAAATCTATCTTTTGTAAAAAATAACTCTATGCTAAAAATTGCCTCGGGAAAACGACGAAATAGGAGACATGAAATGCTGCGGAAATGGATTATGGGATTGGCTACATGGAAGGTTTAAGAACCAAACAAACAAATGTTTTTAAAAAATAAAGCGACACAAAGTCGTTCTCGCCAAAACAAAAAAAGGGAAAGAAAGTGAGTATAATAGATTATCACATCCACTTTTATAGCGGAGTATAGAAAAGCGTACGAGCAAGTAGAGGAGTTTTTATTGCTACTCACAAAAAACTCAAGAAAGAGGTAGAAGAACAAATTATGACTATAGACGTTAGGAAAAATGGCGAAATAATAGTAGTGATAATAGTTTATGCTCCAAGTGGCAATGCTAATACATTCATAAAAGACAGGTTCTATGACAAATTAAAATATAAATACCAACAACAAGGAGAAAATCTGTATACTAGGAGACTTTGACGCCAGAAAAGAACAAAAGAAAAAAATCGTGATGAAATTTTGTGATCTGTGTTTCATTCGAGTTTTAATATTTTCTACAACTGCTTCCATTGAAAGGCTAGGTCTACCTGTTGACTTTTGCTTTACAAATGCATGAACAAGATTTTGTTTATGTTGCACGAAGTTCTCATAATGTACATTAAAATTTGGGAAAGCTTCAGCAAACTGCTCAATGCAAGATTGCAAGGAGTATGTCCATTAACCATCTGCATTTCGCATACCACTTCGAAAAAGGATAAATGCGTCTTATCACTTGTAAATGACATGCCTCTTATAATCTAAAATAAGAGGTTATGTCATTCTATTTTTAACTGAGTGTTAAACTTACTATCAAACATCTTGATGGATACCTTATTCAGCTCTGTAAAGAATTTGTTTTCTTTGAACGTAAAAAATTCGCTTATACAGGTAAAATAGAAATAAACCTTATCCGTCAATTACAACGAACGCCAATAATTGAAATATCCAAACATCTGATTAATTGCATAGGATTACGAGCATTTAAATATCAAATGTCGTTTGGGCTGCCTACCTAAGCGGTCACGTGTTTATTGATCAATCTCGATGTGTCTGTAGATCTACTTAATTTATTCCATAGTAACCCAGAAGGGATTAATATAAAATTTAATAACATAAATTTGATTTTCATATTAAACGCCATTTTCAAAACTGAATGCCATACCAATATTAACTGGGGTGACAAGAAGAAATTGTTTACTATTATGTCATAAAAATTTATAAACAATAAAAATAGGTTGATGATTTTTTCTCCTACATAAAACATAAATAAAGAATGACATTGTGCTGAAGTATAATATATGGTTAAATAATTAACACAAAAAAATCTGGAATGTCTTTGAAAGTGCAATTATTATAAACGAGTAAACAAGTGTATGCAAAGTAAGTGTGAATATAAAAATGTGTGCAGCTTCAGTTACGGTCTGATTGTCAACACTGCTGAGGACGATCAACAACCACCAATCATACTCATATACTACTGTTGTAATCCTTTAGGAAAGACGAGATCCAAGGATAAACATCTCCTTATTAAATCAGAATCCGCCATTTTTTTTACTAATCATTGCGAAATATTTATAAACAGTATTCATAAATATGGAGGGAAAGGTCACAGTTTTCCAGTAATTAGCAAAAAATTACATATATCCATCCACAACAGACGTATCTCCTTGCTTGTTTCATTTTTAACATTTGATAGTTCACAAAGAAAAGGATTTATAAATTAATTATCCCATTAAAATATGAAATTAATGATGTGTCGGGTGTTTTCCATGAAATAGCAATGCTATCATTAAAGCAATAGCCATGGGAAAACGAACTATGTATTTTGTAAATTATTTTAAAACCTGCACCATTTAACAAATTTTCATTTTCAGTAAATTATAGTTTTCTTATCTTAAAAAAACTCATTTTATTAAACTTTCTATTTTACCAACATACGAATTTATTGTAAATACATTATAATAATGAGGAGTTATTAATAATTTTTTTAATAATGTCGCGGTTTCTATTGGGAATTAACTTTATCTAGTGGTGGCGCTGCGATCAATCTGTCAATGTGTGTTTTCACACAAAACAGAAAATATTTAAGATTTAACAATTAAAACACTTATTTGTCATAAGATTTCTATATGAATACAATAAATGTCTACCGACTCGCGTTAGTTCACGATCTACCGCTAGACGGCGTCTTTTTTAAAGTTAATTCCCACGATCTATGAAACTTTGGAAAGAGGTGTGATCACTAAAATTTTTAGTTGCGAATAAACATTTTAAGTCTCTTATATTGTCTTCATAACCCTGACCATTTTTAAAATATTGTCGGAAAACCGAAAAACCTGACCAATAAAATACCACTTTTAGTTAGTGTACAAAGTTAAAATTCACTGACATTTTTTTACTTTTGTTTCAAATCGACATCGACATACTGAACATGGATCCCTGGAAAGCCGACATAACTTCGTAATATGATTGGTGGTATACGCCGGGAACAAGGTTTGTGACTATGCCAGGATACGCATGGCCAACACTATACCAGTGCGAATCAGCAGAACTAGCCTTAGGGATATGCTGACGTTTACACCGCGTACCACACCGCCAAATAGCCGCCATGGTTTTAGTAGTGCTTTTTGGCATGATTTTTTATTATTACCTTTTCTAAAGTAACTGTTCCTCAGCAACGAACAAGGATGAGTTCTTAAAATGTTAAATTTTATTAGGATTATTACAAAATTTGTTGCAAATTTAATTCAAAACACTCTTGTACTCATATATTTCTACCGTAAACTGAATAATTTTTGAAATATTTGCAAAAAGCCAAAAAATCTAACCAATAAAGTACCACTTCCGGTTGGTGGATTTCAGCCATATGTCACTGTTTTTTATTTTTTGCTGTACACTTTGCCTCACTTAGTGTTTTTCCTCTTGCTTCTATTTGATTAATCACTTCACTATTCCAAGTTTTCCTTGGTCTTCCTCTGCACCTTTTACAAACTATCTTGGCATCCCATACTCTTCTCACTCTTTTTTCATCCTTTGTAGACAAACTCTAGTAACGGCCCCATATTTGATTCTTCTCTTATTGTTATGTTTTTGATTCTGTCAAATTTGGTCACTCCTTTTATTCTTCTCAGTCATTTAATTTCCATTGCTTGTATCTTTTTTTAACTCCTTGTTAATACCCACGTTTCACTTCCGAAAGTCAGACTTGGTCTAATTGTAGTTTTAAATATGGTTAACTTTGTTTGTTTTATTATTTCTTGTTTATTTTTTAAAAACCTCTTCTCATAGCATGGTTTCACTGTTTTCTCAATCCTTTTATTAATGTCTACTTCTTGTTTCCCATTACTTTTAATTGTTACCCCTAGATATTTAAATTGTTCCACTTATCCTATTGTTTTATTATGTAACTTTATACTTATTTCTTCCTGTTCTTTTGCCACTATCACGACATTGGTTTTTTCAGCATTAATCTTCATACCATACTTTACTAATGTTTTATTACATGTTTCCAAGTTCCATTGTAAACCTCTCTCACTTCCTGCCACAATGAACACATCATCAACAAAAGCCTCTTTTAAAATTTTTACCTTCTCTAATTTATTATACCCTACAAACAGTTTTTTAACTTCAAAATTACATTCTTTAATGATCTTGTCCATAAATATACAAAACAGAACTGGACTTAGAACACCTCCTTGCCTTAGCCCTCCTTTTCCATTAAAATACTTGGATTTCCTCTTTCTATATATGATATAGTTTAAACTTTCTTTATATGTACTCTTTATAGCATTTATTAGATTTTCATTTTTTCAAGTATGTTCCATATATCTGCTCCTTTCACTTTATCACTTTATCAAAAACTTAGGTCTAGAAATGCAAAATACGCCTTAAAGTTAGTTTCAATGGTATTACAGATTCTTCGTTTGACAGTGAAGATGTGGTCTTGTATGCTTCTCCTCTTCTAAATCCGCTCTGTGCTTTGTATAGGTTCAATAATCTTATTTAATTTGTTAACAAGCATCCTTTCATAGACTTTTTGTGCTCATATTGTTATTCCCCTATAATTACAAAATTTTAGGTCTCCTTTTTTATGTATCGGTGAGATTATTCCTGTCCGCCAGTCCTCAGGTATCTTCTTTTCGATCCATGCCTGATTGCATATTTTTAATAGCATTTGTTTTTCTGTTTTACCAAGATTTTTTAACATTTTGGAAGTTACTTGATCAAGCCCTGGTGTCTTTTCATTTTTAATCCATCTTATTGCCTCTTTAGTTCTTCCATATTTGTCTTCTTCATTTATGCATTTTTCATTTTCATATCCTTCTTTTTTATCCCTAGCTTTCTCATATGTCTTATTTTGCGGTACATTTAATAATTCTTTAAAATATTGCTGTCATCTGTCCACAATTTTTGTTTCTTCTGTTATTATTTTTTCTCTATCGTCTTTAATATTTACACTTGCTCTTGTTTCATTAGTTTTTATTTTTCTTAATGTGGAAAAGCTTCTGATTTTTCTTACTGTTTTTTATTTCATCTTCTCTCTAACTTGCTGCTGTAACTTTTTGCATTTATAACCTTTTCTTCTATTCTTATCTTTTTGTAATCCTCGTGGCTTTTTGTGGTTCTTTTTGCCAGGTACTCTCTCTATTTTTCTTTTTAACGTTTTATTGCATTCTTTATTTCCTCATTCCACCATTCCGTTTGTTTCCTTTATTTGTTTTCAATGTTCCACAGGTACTTTTTGCTGCTTCTACTATAATTTCTTTAAATACATTCCATGCCTGTTCAAAATCTTCACTTATCCAATTTGTTTCTTCTATTTTTATTTTGTGGTCCACTGCTGTTCTGTATATTTCCGCATACTTTAGTTCTCTCAGTTTGTGTATCTTAATGCTTTCTGTTATAGTTTTTGTCTTTATTTCTGCCACTCTCATATTATGGTCACTAAATATTTCAGGTCCCCTTCTGACTCTTACATCTATTACGTCACTTCTATATCTTTTTTTCAGCTAAAATGTAGTCGATGATTGATCCACACTCAAAGTCTTGATTTTCTCGTGTCTCTCCCAACTGTACCATTTACTTTGCCTCTGCCTTTACTTTGTTCTGTCGCTTAATTTAGATCTTTCCAAAATTAGTCCTTTATTTTTGCTGCCTTATCTTTATTTGGTCCATACGCGACTATTATAGTTATTGTGTCATAATTTTCAAAATTTAGTTTTATTGACAGTATTCTTTTCGAGTAATCATACCATTTACTTATGTACTTCACTATATTCTTATTTATTATGCATCCCACTTCTTCTGCAGCTCGTTTTTCATTTGCTACTCCCTTGTAAACCATATATGACCATCTATTAGTGCTTTTTTCTTCTGTCCCTTCTTTTTAGTTTCTGTTATTGTTAGTATTTACAGTTCAGCTTTATGAAATTCATTGCTTAGCTTCTGTTCTTTGTTATTTATTGGTATAATGTTCCATGTACCTATTTTCATAAAGCTTGTTTTTGATTGTCCGTCTTTATTTGAGCATTGCCTGCACTTTTCATTTCTAATGGTTTTTTGGGTTTTTCTTAATTTTTTCCTTGAGTACTACTCCATTTTCGTTTTTATTCCATATATACACTTTCTTATCAATAATTATTTTGCGTATCCTATTTTAACCCATTTTCCCTTTGCCCTCTCCTCCCGTGCAATGTTTCTAATCTCTCTTTAAATTCCTCTTTTCTCATTTCTCAAAGCATTATCAATATATCTTTTTGTATTTTTTAGATTTTTCTTCGCTTCCATGATTTTTGTAAAGAGCTTAAATATGAATTTTCAGTTTAGCTGTCTGGGCTGTAGAACACAGACACCCACACATACACAGATAGACATACAGATATATAGACAGACAGATAGACAGACATACACCACTTCGAAAACAACGTTTTCTAAATAAGAAAAGTCAAAAACGGATATTGCCGCAAAAATCTCGATTTCGAAAATTTTCGCGATTATTATACTTTCATATTCGTAAATGTAGTAAACGAAGTAAATAAAAGTAAAAATATAAAAATACACAACTTTAACTTAAAATCTTAAAACTCTTTTTGATAATCACTGTGGGTGGTGATGTCATTGCAGGAAATTTTTTTCCTGCGATTATAGCGCTACCTTCGATGATTACAAAAAAGTGTTTAGTGTAAGAGTCTTTTACTAAATCTAGAAATGTTTTAAAGAATTTTTATATTTACGTTACATTCTAAACATTTTAAGACATTTAACAAAATAAATAATAAAATTTTAATAAAAACTGACAAAAATTTATAGTGACTTGCAGTGAGATATTATCCAACCAACCTAGTCGTCGTCATCCTCGTCATCGTCGTCACTTTCAGAGTCAAATGGATTTCTCCTAAATCTCTTCAACTTTAATATTTTTTCTTTAGACCGTTTACGTTTTTTAATACTTTGAGTGGAAACTTCACTTGATGATTTTTTAATTTTGCTATCTTTGACTTTTGTTCTCGCCGGCATTGAATATTTAGATTTTTCCTTTTTTGGCATGGTGTTCCATAACTTGGCTACTCGTGATGCTAAATCTACAATAGACAATCCGACGTGTTTGCGTTTATAATCTCTAAAAAAATTTATGAAGGGATTCCGCGATGTCAGCAATATTGAGCTGCTTCTTGAATTCAAATGTTTACTGAAGACTGGGCTTCTTTGCCTATTATTTTTCAAACTATCTCTACTTTCTCTACTCAGCGATTCACTTACATCAGTGCTATCTTTGTCGCTTGGGCTCTTATCCCTTGTCTTAACAGATGATTTACTTTTTGATTCACTTGTATCACCGGAAGATTTTCTTAAGACCCTTTTCTCCATCGAAATAAAGATTTTTATCTCAGTAGGATTTTTGCAAATAATTTATATTTATTTAATTTTTGACATATTTTCATTTAGTTGTCATAAAAGAGAATCATAACATCCTTGATAAAGCTTTTCATATCAATAATAAAATTGGCTGTTCTGTTACTACCATTTGCCAACCACACCCTTTATTGCACAATTAAAACACAATTGTAAGTACTAAACAAAGAAAACTTAATAAATATTTAAACCACACTTATTAATAAACTCTATGAGACACTAGTTTTAGCCTTTTTCTTTTTTATCCTCGCCTTTTTCTGCTACTATGGGTCGGTTTCCTAATCATTCGGCGCCATACGCTCCGGTCATATGCGTTCTCTTCTTTTAGGCCTAACTCCTTTATGTGCTTCTGGACGTTCGTTTTGGGTATTCCTATCCGCCTCTTGTTTCTATCCGTGGAAAGACACTCTTTCATAAAACGGCCCTTCGGTGTTCGTACTACGTGGCCATACCATCTCAGCCTAGCTTCCGTTATCTTTTCTTCTAATATGGGTGCGACTTTGAAAATGTGTTCATTGCGTACTTTATTTTTAGGTGTAACTCCTTCTGCCTATTTTAATTTACGCATTTCTGTTGTATATTAGGTTTCTGTTCATAGGTCTGGTCTATAATAAATTCCACGGTGTTGGTTTCTGGATTTTTTCAGTTAGGTAGTTTATTACAACGTTAAATAGTATGGGACTAAGGGCACTGCATAGTCCTACCTTTCACCTACCCCAATATTAAAGTTCTTTGTTATACCTGTTAAACAGGAACACAGCAGTAGTATCTCGACCTGATATTATGTTTGCAACAAGTCAAGACTCTTCCTGGGCTTTGGGATACATATCTTATTTCAACCGTGTTAAAATGCGGTAGTCTACGATGTTTTAATTGAAAAACTGAAATTTTCGCCCCTATTTCAACAACTACTGGACGGAGATTTCTCATACTTCCAGCACGGTCTAGTAGTTATTGAAATAGGCATTAATATTTATCTTATAAAATTTTACCTATGACCAAGATGGAATTTTAAAAAGCCAATTGGACACCTATGTTAAAAGCCTTGGCAAACGCCTGAGCTGGATCCTTTTAACCCACGATAAATTTAAAAGATTTACTGCTGCCACTAAATCAGCAAAAAACAACATCCCTAGAGATTTCAGAAGAAAGTTCGTACCATGTTGAAATAAACATAGCGAACACATCTACAACCAGTTTCTAGAAAATAAAGACTGAGATATAGGAGGTGATAGCCTAGATATTTCCAGGCGGGCTCTGTGGGAGAATGAATTTCAATAAATGAAGCAGACGAGTATGGTCCGTGTTGCGAAAACTGGGATTTGGTAACCAAATTAAACAAGGGAATACTCCAATTTCTTTTAATCTTGTTGCCAACAACATTGTAAAGGTCTCGATATCACCAGCCGTTAGAGCCCACTCTAGCAAAACGAAACGAGATAAAAAGAAATTAAAATCTGTTAAAGAAAACCCCCCTTCGGCCAGCCTGTATTCATCGAAAAAATAAATAAGGCAATAAAAGAAATAAAGCTCCTGGCCTTGATGGGATACACTCAGAATTTCTCATTCACTGTGAAAAATATGCGAAGATCTGGCTTCTAAAAAGAATTATAGACAATAAAATAACCCCTGCCATCTTAAAAAGCATCCCCATCAAACAGGCGGGCTTCCGACCAGAAAGTAGCTGCCCCGCAAGGTACTCTCTCTAACTAACCATATTGAATGAGGGTTCCAGAAACAACCGAAGACCGAAGATCTTCGGCGTTTGTCGATCTTATCGCAGCATATGATACTGTCTGGAGACAAAGCCTAATTTACAAACTCTTATAATCGTATAATCCTATGTAAAAACACTTTGAATTTAATAAACCGGATGTTTACCAACGGATTCTTTGAAATTATCTTTGGCAATACAAAAAGTAGACAAATGATACTAAACAATTTTGACTTTTCTCCTGTTCTCCTGAAATTTAGTTTCGCGGTTGACTGATCTTTAACGACCTAACGTAAAAATATGGAAAATACACAGGAAATTCTGTCTGGCGACATAATATTCTAGAAAGATACTGCAAAGAATGAAGATTGCAACAAAATCCATATAAGACAGAGGTTGACTGTGTTCACCTGAATAACAAAATGGCTTACAAAGAACTCAGGATATACTTTGACGATGTTCTGTTAAAGCACAGAAAATCCCAAAATCCTAGTTATAATCTATTAGCTATAAACAATATCTAATGAATACTATAGAAAAACTAAGAGGCAGAAATAACATATCACAAAAATACTGTGGAACTAATTGGGGATCTGATGCCTCAATCTCGGCGCTTGGACTGGTACCACCGCAGAATACTGCGCTCCGGTGTGGCTTAACAGCCGCCACACGAAAAAGATTGATGTGGAACTGAACCACGTTATGAGAATAATATCAGGGATAATGCGATCTACTCCTACGTATCGGCTTCTCAGTCATGTCGCACCTCCGCAACTAAAAAGAGAAAATGCCCGTATTCAGGTGTATAAAAACATAAAGAATAACACACAACTTCCCATCAACGAATTTACTGATGATCTAGAAACCAACAGAATACGATCTAGAACTCCCCCATACTTATAGACAAAACAACTTGTGGACAATAACTTTAACGCCTGTCCTATTTTAAAAAGGCCCCACCAGGATTAAATCTATAAGAAATGGAAATGGAAAATATGGTACACTGTCAACCGCATAAAAATCAACTATGGTAGCTGTGCGGACATTCTACAAAAATGGTGAAAACTCCCATCCCCCGAATGAGATTGTAGTGCCGATATATAGACTGTCCAAGTCTGCTCTTGAGATGCTTTCCTGGTCAGATTAACAAGTTCCTGAGCCTGATGCAATTGAGTATTTACATAAAATGGAGATTGAACATGGTCATAACACAGCAGACGAACTAAACAACAATATCCTGAAAGCTATAGATAAGGCTACAAAGAAATATGGAAAGCCAAATAAAAAACAAACAAGTAAAATCAGCAAACATACCAGAGAACTTATGTACTTTAGGAGACGAGGAAAAACGGCGAAACAAGCTCGAAACAGCTTAGAGATTTAAATAAGAAATAATAAATAACATACGTCGATACAACACAAACCAGACGGAACTAACTTTCGAGAACAACAGGAGTATGAAAGAAGTGAGAAGAAATTTGTTAAATTAAAGACCAGAAATATTTAAACTTAGAGATGACAGAGGAACACTAACCACAAATAGAGGCGACATACTGAAAATATCGGAAGAATTCTACGCACCCTATACAAGAGCCGGAAACAACAAACAGCAGCCAAAAACAATGTCAGGAAGAGAATAAACCAAGGGTCAGAAGATATGCCAAGTATATCGATAGCCAAAATTGACAATGCTCGTGCGGAGATAAGAAACAACAAAACCGCAGGCAAAGGTGTCATATCTATTGAGTCCATAAAACAGGACCGATAAGTCTGCTATCACATTTGTATAAACTTTTTACAAAAATAATTACAGAACGGTTAGAAAACAAGCCAGACTTCTATCAACCCCGAGAACAAGCTGGGTTTAGAATGGTATAAGAAAAAAATGACCATCTTCACAAAATAAAAACACTTATTGAAAAGTGTAATGAATACAATAAGCTTCTAGTTCTAATACTCATAGACTTCAAAAAAGCGTTCGATAAAGTCGAACTACCCGCTATAAGAGCTGCTCTAGATCAAGCACGAATAGATAATCGATACACAGAGTTAATTAATTATATTTATCCACGGCAAGTATAAGGTTACATGACAATACCAACAAATTTAAAATCGACAGGGAAATTCGCCAAGAGGACACTATCCCCCCAAAATTGTTTACCTGGTCCTGGTGTCTGCTTTTAAAATGGTGTCTTTGGAAACCATGGGAGTCAAAGTGGATAGAGAACGGTTGGACCACCTGAGATTCGCGGATGAAATCGTCCTAATAGCCAACAACAACGGAAAGAAACGGGAAAAGGGAAAACAAAGATTATGATTATGACGAATCTAGTACTAAACGATCAAATAAAAAGAGATGATGCTAATATAGAACAAGTTACTTCCTACATATACCTGGAGCACCAGATACGCATAGGCCGTGATAATCAGACGTGCAAGATACAGCGACGCATAGGCCTAGGATGGGCTGCATTTGGAAAGCTTAAGAACATCTTGAAGAGCAAACTACCAATGTGCCTAAAAAGGAATGTCTTTGAACAGTGTGTGCTACCGGTAATAACCTATGGTTTAGAGATTTTAAAACTAACAAAAGGGTCTGTAGCCAAAATAGACATAGCACAGAGATTAATAGAACGGGCTGGGCATCTTCTTACGGGATTGGGTAAGAAGGACATAAGACGAAGGACGGGTGTCTGCGACGTAATAACACGCATATCTAAAATCAAATGGAGATGAGTGGGCCACTTCACCAGATTTAACGACGGTCGTTGGACCAAACGGCTTTTGGAGTGGAGACCTCGTGCCAACAGAAGAAGCACGGTCACAAGGAAGTGTACACTTCTGCAGTAGAAACTGTGGAGGATTTAAGGATTTAAGAAATCGGATAATGGTAGGGTGTTGTACAACATAAAATGCCACCGGTATTTTTGAGAAAGTTCGGCAGTCAATGGGGAAAATATTGAATGCATGCATCATATGTAGTCATTTGCAGCAGTATAAGTAATTAAAAATCTTGAAAGTAATATATTTTTTTAAATCTTCGAAATGAAGCAATTTTTGAAAAATTGTCTAAGGTATAATTATTCTTAAAATAGTCCAAGGAATGACCCCCTTAATTTTAGCCGCATGTTTAGTATACACCCTGTACCTTGACTGTATTAACTTTTACTTATATTTACTCTTAAAATTGTACCTCAAACACTATATTAATGTAATTTGTATACAAGCCAAAAAAAAAATTTTAAACCAACGTTCACTGCGTGTTTATTTCTTCTTCTAGCAACACAGCTGCAATTATGCAAAAAAGTACGGATTTCTTTTTTTCTGTCATTCATTGAACTTTATTTATTTTAAAACATAGAAACAAAATCTTTAAAAGTAAATTAAGAACTGAAAAAAATGGGCGGAACTGAGGCGAAAACTAAAGGTATCATACCTTTAGTTCACAAAAATGTACAGATTTTCACTGTTATTTACCACAGATAACTGCCAGGTAAACCGAAGTGTGTACCCTCCTTTCAATAAAGTATAGCTGGCAGTTTGACGTAATTGACACTCGTCAATCATGACGTGGAAACTTTTAATAAGTTTTTTCCTGAATAAAAAATGCAATTTTTTTTTTATTCAAATAATTTTATTATTTATTTATTTTTATTGAGTATTATGCATTGCAGAGTAAAATTATGCTAATACTCTCTCTTGTTTTATTTTACTTTGAAACGAATAAATATTATTCGTAAGTAAATATATGCATATAATGTAGTTCATATAAACAGAATAAATAAATACAGTAGATGTAAAGTTAGTGTACATGTTCATCATTGCACAAGAAATCCTTGGAAAATTGTAAAATTACTAGATTCCATTAATTTAACATATTGTTAAAGAGGGTCACTATACTACGCGGATTAAATTAAAATACAACTGATATTTCTTAACTAATGATTAAGGAGATTTGATCTATTGATAAGCTAAATATATAATAATAATATTTGTAACAGTCCCGTTATCGCTTTAATATCTGATCATTTGTTAAATAGCAGCGCTTTTGAACTTTTAAATTCCCACAACAATTATTATATCTTTTCAGATGTGTGTGTATGTGTTATTTATTAAAATTCTATCACCACGGAAATTTGGTGTCCTATTTAAATTTGCACATTAGTTTAATGCGTACCTTGTATTTTGATTACCTTCAGAAGGGGAATGCTGTTTAAGATTTCTCGCTCGAAATAAACGCGAACACTGAACTTTTATCAAGTTGCAAAACACGAAACGACCTTGCCAAATATTTGTGAAATTTCTTCATGTGGTAAGCGATCGTCATTTAAATTATTTGGAATAAAATTCAGATCATGTTTCAAGACATTGGCGTACATCTTTTAACAATTTTATTTTAGATATTTTAAGACGAACAACGGGGACTTTGGCCAAATTAATACAAAATTTTAACTTTTTGTTAGTTAAAATCAAAAAATAAAAAATGTAAAGTTTTTCAACAATACATATATTATATATACAGAGTGGTGAATATTTCAATGGTAAATATTTTTATTTCGGAAATGCTAATAGATAGAAGCCAAACTGCATGTCGTCCAGGTGTTTCTTACACTTTATTCTTGGCATGTTACTACTTTAACATGTTACTCACAAAGCTTTTTCTTCTTCCAGTAGCGCTACAACTCTGCGTGGGTCTTGGCTTGCTTTTCAACTGCCTTTCATCGCTCTCTGCCTTATGCCAATACTTTACAATTTCGTATTCCCTAAGTTCTCAGATCCTCTAGCGTATAGCACATCATATTATCTTTGGCCTTCCTTGCTCCATCGGCTGATATTTTGTTATTTCTTTTTGTTTTTTAACCCCCTTCCATTCAGCTTCCAAAGGTTCATCTTAAAATTCTTCTTTCGTTTATTCTCAGCTTATCTTCGTTTTTACTTGTGGGCGTCCAAGTTTCGCACGTATAATTGGCCGTAAGTGTTAAGTATATTTTAAGCTTTGATGTTTTGCTCAATAATTTTAAGGTTGTCAGACCTCTAAGCACATAAGATGCTTTGTTTGCCATTCTTTGTTTAATTTCATCGCCTACTAAGTTGTTGGAAGTGTTAGATATTAGTTAAAATAGTGTTAGCAACCAAGGTGGCACTATATGTGTTTGTTTGGTTATCGGCCAAAGGAGTGTAATTAGGAGGTATTTATTTTGGAAAAGCCAAAGTGGCTATTACGTCAAGTAGTTTATTATGTTTTTGCAAGTAAATAAGAAACAATAAAAAAGATATTATGAAAATCCTGACTTATCTATGAGAAAAAGATAACAGAAATTAATTACAAACCCAAGAAGGTGAAGGATTAACCTTCCTTAAAGAGGTAGTCGTTGCAGCAGCTAGGATTCTGCTGCCTGTATTCGTGTCTTCAAATATTTTGTTTTTCCCCTTATTGCTGTTGGCAATACTTTTCTTGCCTTATCCTCTACTGTGATGTATGTTTCCTTTTGTTTAGATTTCTTGCTTCACAAAGCATTTCTTTGAGATTTTACTAGTTCAATATTGAACAGCTTTACCAGAAGTTCGATTTAATCACCATATATGGGTTGAATAATTTTCACCAGAACTTAATCTGGGCTTGCAAATTTTCTGCTTTTTACAACTGAGATGGCATGTAACACTTTTGAAGCTAAAATACCTGGCACTCATTGCTGTTGTCTACTCTCGTATCTTCAAAAAGTTGGGCTGAACACGGTTTCGGGCATTCATCATTTCCTTTTCATATAATCTGATCTTATTCAAATCGTCTAGCAAAGTTATGGGTGCTTAAAATTTATGTAGGCCAACCACTTCCTCCACTTTTTTAGCATATTTAATGTATTAAGTGTAGATATTAGTTCTTTCGCCTTTATTTCTTTACTACTCATATTCCGCTACATCGCTATTCAGTAATCTCTCTGCTTCATTAGATAAACATCTCTAATTCAACTTTTCATTATTAAACATTTTTTGTGTTGTAAATGTGTTGTATCTTTGATGACTTCTTCGACGTCGTTGCCACGCCTTTATCCCTCCGCCTCTAAGAGGCGTAGGAAGAGGCACGACCAGGCATTATATTTGTAGGGTTATGCGAGTTTGAATACGAATTTTCATGCTAGCGCCGAAAAAATGCCAAATGAAGAAGTCCGCTCACAAACTGATGGAGACCATCTTCTGGGACTCCGTGGGCATACTCCTTAACGATTTCATGGACCGAGGGACCATCATAAACTCGGAACGATACTGTAGAGCCCTCGACAAGCTTCGAAAAGCGATGAAAAACCAACGATCCGGGCTTTTGTCCCAAAAACCCATATTGATTCATAATAATGCACGTCAGCATTGATTGCGTGTCACCGTTTTCACCTCAAAAAATTAAATGGGAGGTATTCGACCATTCACCGTACTCTTCGGACCTTGTACCATCCAATTTTCACCTCTTTCCCTGAAAGGATTTTTAGCATCTGCAGCAACGATGGCCCGTTGAAGGAGACAGTTTACGTTATGTTTACATTTGGATGCCAACTTCCACTTTACCGTGATTGAAAATGGTAAATAAAAATAAAGAATTTTCTTACGAATTTTTTAGTTTTGGTTTCATATTTGTAACTTAATATGCTTAGTTATAGAGGCGTGGCAATAACTTTTGAAATGCTCTTTGTTTTTATGGATTCTGCCACTTTAACTCTCCTAACCTGCTTTTAATAGAACTAAGCTGAGATTGTTTAACCCGTTACCAAAATCTCACAATGGGCAATCGGATTGCAACCGTACAATACCTCCAATCTATTTTTTGTGCAGGAAAGCTTTAGAAATCTGTGGTATTAGATCAGTTGTTGACAACCAATGATAAGTGTTAAATTTAATGAGTTTATTTTGTGTTTTGTAGACACGTTTCGCTCGTTTGTACAACATCGCAAGGGTGTGGTCGCAAGATGCTAGAAACTTCCCTAGCTTAACCTCTTTTTAATTTCATTTTATATATTTACTTTGTGTAACAATAAACTTATAATTTCAATTTCTTCTTCTTCTTCTTTTGCAGGTGCCACTCCTATCGCAGATTGGATATCATCAAAGCTAAGGGGTTATTCAAAAAATACGTACACCAAAAATGTCATGTTAAAATAAGGGACATGATGTACATACACTTTTCATTCACCTCCTCCCGCCCGTCGTACATCACCGTACACCCGTGACGAACCCCCTCCCCCCGGGAGCGTGTACGTATTTTTTGAATGACCCCTAATTTAATTTTGTTGACTCCACTTCTAAATAGAAAGTCCATGAGGTGCGAAGTATTTTTCTTCAGTACCAAAATTTCAGAAAGTTCATGTAATTCGGATCATTTTGATAAACCAGGACTGGGAACCATAAAGCAGGATAAGGAAATACAAGTTTTTTCTTGGTATTGAGTATCTGTTTACAAATTTTGATGACTTCTTTTTGTATTTTTGTATTAAAACAAGGTAGTAAAAATTATAAAAAATATATGTATTAGCTATTGATAAAATACATAGAAACTAGTTGTTGCATTGCAAATGTTCAATTATTTAAAGAACTCAATTACAGGTAGAAAAATAAATTGTTAAAATAAAAGTAATGTATTTTGATGTAATACGCGGTAATTTTGGAAAGTGCAATTTAAGATGCACCCAGGGCCGGAGGAAGGCGGTCAGCAAGGTCTGCTAAGCATTAGGGCGCTAACACAAGAGGGGCGCTAAAACCATTGTTTTATATTTTATAATTTGTATAAAATATGTATTTTTTTGACATTTTGTATTGCCCTTTTCATGTTATACTGGCGTTTCTGGCAATAAATATTATAATTTTTATACAAATACTGCCTGCATCTGCGCTTCAAAACAGAGATCATACAACACAATTGTTTAACAGATCACGTGTAATCGGTTCCCGGTTAATCTGTACTACAGTGCCTTGGCTTAAATAATTATTGTAATAAAGTAATAATGTTACAGTAAAAGCCCAGTGGC
>JARJDX010098771.1:0-18042 GCA_030264735.1 Gymnusa sp. GC000175
AAATAAATAAGATGAATCAGATTATTCTAAAACATACTTATAAAAAGCTGAAAATTGTGCATAAAGAATCAAAAATTCAAAAAAATTTCATAAATTCTTAATGAGGCAAGATGTTAAAAAATGACAATTAGTAACATCACATTTATAAATGCTAATCCAAATGTAAAACAGTATCACAGTAATTTAACCTATGTTAAATTAAAATTGTCTTAACAAGTACGAAATATTTATCCAGAAAGTTGAAAATTAAGTTACAACTCTGACTGCCTCGGTAGTTGGCCATGAAGTTTTATTATCTGTATTTTATTTTTTATTCCTTGTTTCTTTTCCGGTGACAACAATGATTTTAATACACTTGCCATAGATGCCAGATGTTAGAGTAACCAAACAAGTATGATTATTATTGTATTAGGTAAACAATCATGAGTTATCTCAGCAGTTAATGTATAAATGATACAGATCTATATGCAGGGCTGCCCTAACTACAGGGCTAAATGGACTATAGCCCTGGGGCGCCAGTCTTTGGGGGCGGCAATTTTGCGTGAACTCAAATTAGTTTGACAGGTAATATATTTACTTTTTCTAGCTCAGAAACAATTGTTTTCTAATAAAGGAGCATAATTGTTAGTAGCCCACAGACGCCAAATATTTTAAGACAACCCTACATGGACTATAGAGAATGCTTTTCAATTCAATCATAAATGATTTTATATATGTGAGACCATCTGTATCTTCAACAGAATGCTCAGTATTTGGACTTTTGATAATAAAATATCCAAAATAAAGAGATTCCACAATATTCAAATAGAAATCAACATTTATTTCAATAAAATAGGACGACATAACCCTACAAAATTTATACAAACTTTTAAACTATACATATTCACAGTCTTGCAATGTTTTTTTTTTGTGGCAATAATCAAATTACGATTGATACAAGAGATATTCTTTAAGGACTTTTGGTAATGGCAGTGCAGCCACAGCTTTTTTTGTTATATGTTGTAATATTGCATCTCGACAAGCAGATTGTAGTGTGGGTACTAAAAATTAAAAAAAAAATAAACATAAAGTAAATGGAAAAATAAAATTTAAAATTACCTCCATATAATTGTATAATTCTAACTTTTTTTGTGGTCCCATACACGTCAACGACAACATGCAAAGGTGCTGCTGTAAATGGAATTTGTTTAACACAAGCACCCTGATCTTCTCCGTTAATGATATAATGCATATTTGCTTCTCCATCACTAGTTGGTATATACATTACACCCACTCTACTAAACATATCAGTGGGTAAAATACCAAGGCTTTTCCTGGTGGGTTTTAACAAACTCATTGGCACAGTGCCTCGGCAGGTTCTTATTGTGTTATCTTTAGGAATTACCTTCAACCCAGTGTCGTAATCAAAATAATGATTCCAGGCTTTTGTTATACCGTAAATCCATGATGCTCCTTTGTTTGTTATATTTGTTAAATCTGGTAATGCATACCGAGGAACATCACCTCTATTAAATATAGTATGTGGATCCAACTGTGTTAAACCTAACCTCATATGGCCGCTCCATCCACTTTCTATTTGTTCAATTTCTATTAAAAATATTTCACCAGGTAATAATGGTTTTTCACTAAATGTTAATGCATTTGCAAAACTTTTTTTTCGATATGCCACAGTATTATCATCAGTTAATATAATATTTTCACCATGATATGGGTGAAATCTGGTAACTGTATTTCGACTTGAAGACATTTTTGTTATTGCAGAACTTTTATTCATGAATCACATGTTTATTCACTTCTATTGTTTAAAAAAAATCTTTAAACATTACAAATATTCATAATATTTACCATATTTTCCACCTAGACTATGACCAAGGTCAAACCAATCAAATATTAACAATGTAGCCAACTACAAGTTATTCTTTTAAATTTTAATACATAAATTGTGTAATCTAAAGCATTTACATAAAGCTATTATTAAATAAATTTGTTTTTAAATTTTATAGGACTTAAAAAAGTTACGTTCCATTCAAACAATTTAGTTTTTGAAGGAAATTACGATAAGCTGGGTGCTTTGCATTACTAAGTTGGTACCATTCTTTCCGTTCGCAAGATTTGTTTATTCAATTTACCAATGAGAAGCGTCCAAATATTCCAAATCGCACGCCTCCCGCCAAAAGGGTGCGTTCTAACTAGCTATCCATAAAACTAGCACCGTAACAAAAGAGCGCAGGTCAAAAACGCGCAAACAAGACCACGCAGGACAAAAGCACGCAAGGACAAACGCACGCAGGACAAAATCGCGCAAACCATAAGCGCGCAAAGATATAAGCGAGCAGGACAAAAGCCGCGGAGATATACTTAAACACATAATAGAAATAAACTCGACTAATGCGAGCGGACCAAAACAAACAGAAAAATTAATATTTGAATAATAAAGGATAATTGTAAAATATAAAGACTGAAGTTTTTTTTATTAATTAACGACCCCAAATGTTTAACTTAATTTAAGTTATAGGGTTTATAATTATAATTGTTACATTTTTTGCCAATGCATATGAATAAATTATACCAGGTGTCCCAAAAATCAAAATAAATAAAAAATACGCATCGTTCCAAAAAACTATCCCTGACCTTGGCTCGCTTATGCACTTGTGAACTTTTGCCTTTGCGAGATTTGTCCCCCGCGCTTATGTCCTTGCGCGCTATTTTCTGCGCACTTGTGTCGGCGCGTTTTTGTCCTGTGCGCTTTTATCGGGTCACCCTTGCAACAGTGCCGCAACAAGGGTGGTGCGAGCGCAGGGTTCTAGGGGCGCCAAATGGCCAAAAAAAAATTTATTATTTTTTTTAACTTTAATCAACACAAAATTGATTTCACAAAAGAAAAATATAAATAGGTATATAAATATTTTTTTTAGAAACTTTTTAGTAGAAAAAAGTAAATTTAAACTAGATTTTTTCGATTTGCAGTGGATTTCCTATGGCAACCTGACCTTAAACTTTTTAAGTAAATTGCTGTGTAAAAATTTAATACGCAAAGATGCGCTATTCCTATTATTTAAAATCCAAAAATATTTGTTGATACATTGAATTTAGACTTTCGCGACTGAAGTCGATGTAAGTTTTCTTACTTTCGGGTTTAAGTCGCGTATTTGGCAATTGTTGTATCAGAAACTGACAGTAAACAGCAAACAGCTGACATTCCCAACATGGCGCCCATACTCACAGCACCCCCTCCACATCAAAGCTCAGTTGGTCTAGAGATATATACATGTCGTTGAATTCAATGCAATGGATATTGAAAGATATAAATTTAGTTCAGAATCGTATTCTAAATTATTAAAATTCTTGGATGCTGTTCAAGATAATAATATTCAAAGTAAGAAGTTAAAGCAATGGCAACATATTTTACCAAAAGTAATTACAAAACTTCAACAACTATTTAAATGTTAATAATGCCTCATTTCTTTTAAAGAATGTAGAATTAGAAGAAGAATTAAATGATTTTAAAAATCAAATTACTAAAGATGTAACTAAAGAAATCACTGTAAATATTTGTGATCTTCCTGATGAGACAATCATCGATGATGTTCACATAGTAAATGTTGATGATAATATTAAAGAGAGCACTTCAGCTGAAGATTTTGCATTTGTAATAATGGCGGATTTAAAAAGCCAAGAGAGATTATCCAATGAAATCATTTTAAGATTAAAAACAAATTTCAATGTTGTTGAGATTGATGAAATATTTCAACATATAGCAGCCAATTCAGAGAGTGAAATTAGTTTTAAACTAGGAGCTTATTTAGTTTGTAAAACTACCTTGGATAATAATATAATTACATCGTATTGCAACCACATATTAATAAACAAAGTAAATATATTTTTCATTTAAATTAAAACATAGGAAGGCAAATTTGACACATAGTTTCGGCAACTCAAAATAATTAAAAAGTAAATATACTTTTACACAAAAATGCATCTATTAATCACTTAATTTCATAATTTTGGGCAACAAAAAAGGCCAAAAAAATAAAATTTTGTGCAGGACACACAAACTTCGTCTAAAGCATGGTTTACACGAATCAAGTAAACGGACATGTAGAATAGCAAAGTTAATTTAAATATTTTTCTAGCATCGTGTAAACAGTTCCGTTTAATCTTGCATCGTATCCCGGCATAAGTTATTTTACCCATGTTAACCAGGCTCTAGTGCCACATGAGCTTGCTGACCATAGTTTGCTCACTGTTAGATTAAACCATAACTTAGTAGTCCAGAAATGATAATATTTATGACTATTTTTCCAGTAAGAACAAGTAAAACTGTAGGTCCTTGCTCCTGCAATAACTTGCATAAAATACACAACTTTAAAGAACAGATATCGCTTATGCTATACAGGGTTGAGCTAAAGTATGGCATACAATTAATATTTCCTAAATCAGTGTTTCTATTTTTGATAAAAAAATTTAACGTCCAAACAGCTACCTTAACTATTTATAACCGGTTTAGGACGTTAAAAATTTTCATTAAAAAAATACAAAACTACAATTTCTTAATAAATAATAAACATTTGCTGAATGCTCCATTTTTCATGTGAAACAAAAAAATAAACTTTATCAAGTCTAAGCCATGAATGTCGTCTTTCTTCCACTTATGGCCTCGAAGTTTTTACTTATACATTTTTGTCACAATTACTAACTTAATTATTGTTAGGCAATATATAGTTTTGAAGAAATTAAAAAATTCATATAAATTTTAAAGAGCATTGCTAGAATTTACGCATATCATCAAATTTTGAAAAAAATTGCTCAAATTTGATCAAAATTGCTGTACTTTCATTCAAAATTTTTTAACTTTTTATATACATACTATAATTTTTATTAGAAAAATTAATTTTGAGGCTCTGATACTGATATAAAATGGGTAAAAATATATAGGGTGTTCCCTTTAAAATAAGAAAGTTGGTGGCGTTTCCGGTCAAAACTAAAATAATTGAAAATTGCTGAACAGTCTTGTTCTGTCGCTCATACTGTAATTCTGCTATATATAAAAATATCTAAATCGTCCAAGCGCGGTAACTATATTCCATACTTTTGCCTAACCCTGTATAACGAATATGGCAGCTAAAGAAGAACGATTAAGCTCTACTTCTTGTAGTGCCATACTCCTTACCGAATGTAGGTGACTTTCCCACTTACTTTCGTGTTGTGCGGTTTTGTCTGCTATTACGCAAAAGCATTACACAAAAGCAACCAGAACAGTTTAATGTGGGTTCTGAACAACTAAATTGGGGAAGTTATCGTGGAGCATGTACCCTTGTGGTTGCCCGTTGCCATCCGAGGGGGAAGTGATCGTAAAATTCCGATGTTGTTTTTTCAGGATTTGAACCTTTAACTTATTAGGCAACGCACAGCCCAACTAAGCTACGACCACTCCTACAAACACATAACGAAAAAAATTTATATTTTCTACAAAAATCTTTGAAAGGTTTATAAAATATTTGTGTCTATTTAAAAAACTAATATTTTTAGCTAAAAGAAGAAGAATCTGAGGACACCCATATGTTATTTACAGAGTTTTTGAATAATTTTTCACAAGTAATTTCTGCAGCATTATCACAAAATTTAGTTTCAATAAAAGATGAATGCCCACGACCTTTGCAAGGAAATTTAAACAAACTACCAAAAAACCATAAACAAAACATTTTACGGTAAAAAAACGCTTTCTTCGAGAAAGGAAAAGATGTATTTGCTATGCAGGGAGAATCGAAAGGAAAATGCCACACTCTCAGAGTGTGCTACACCAGTGATCTATCAACCTAAATAAATTTTTTCTACTCCAGTCTTTAAAATGACACATTTTGCACTACATATTGTTTTTGGCAATTAAAAACGTTTAAAATTTCATTAAAAACGAATTATTTATATATATATAGCCCTAAATCAAGTTGGTGGTATAACGTTTGTCAGTTTCGCATTAAGTGAGTTGACATATAATAAAGAAGTTGCTCTTTTTTTGTTATTCATAGAAAGAGTATAGTATGTATCACGTTTTATAAACCACTCTAGACACTCGTTTAGTATTACTATCCGCCTCGTGTCGCTCAAAATTCAAATAAGATGACTTGAATTTTTTTTTGACATACCTAGCCCTAATTCAATTTTTTAATAAAAGAAGTTGCTTGTTTCATTTGATTGTAGAAAAAGTATATTATGAAACGTGTTTTATAAACTTCTCTAGACACTCGTTTATTAAGCTCTTTTCATTTTTAAAATTTGTTGCATAATATGCTATTACGCGATGCGTCAAGGTGTCACTTTTAAAAATTTACAACATACGGTTTTTTTAGACACATACTCTTGAAGTTTAGCACATTTTTTGCGACTTACCCTGTATACAATACACACCTTTCACCTTTCTTCCCAACTTATATTCACTATGATGTTTGAATTCTTTTATAGCGAATTTATCAATAACTGTGCTAATTTGGATCAACTTCATTTTCCCATATTAGAATCAATTATGGTTGATCAAATTGATTTGGGTACATTAAAGAAGTTAGTAGATATGTTAAACATATCAGCAAGTGAATATTACACAAACAAAATGTTTGGTAAACTTTTGATTAACATTATAGAAAAAATTAATATAAAAGTTAATTATTTTGAGGCAGATTTTAGAAATATAGTTGTTAACCACAAAAGTTCATGGAGAATAAAAATTCAAAAAGTTTTTGAAACTCAAATAGAACAACAAAGTCAAAGTTTCTCAATGACAGTGCATTATTAAATAAAAAAACTTTTTTAAGAAAATGTGTTTTATTTTGATTGTTTAATTTTAAAATATATTCTTTTATTACAATTTGTATAACTTATTTATTAACAGTTCTTGATACAGCAGACATTCCGTCAATAAATTTGGTGCGAAATAAAACATTTGCATTATTGAACATACCATCTTTTAGTGACACTATAAGAAACTAAAACAAATTGTTATAGAATTATTAAAACCAACGATTTTTTACTTACTTGAGATTGTTTAAAATGACTTTTAAGCATATTTCCTATATTTTGTGTATGAGATAAATCCAAAGCAGCATCAACTTCATCCAATATATAAAGTGGAGCAGGTTTGAACAACAACATAGCCAAAATAAGTGATAAAGCAACCAAAGATCTTTGTCCTCCACTTAATTCTGTTAAGCTGTCTTTCCAAACACCTCCCAAGCTAACTTTTACCTAAAAATATTTTATAAAACTTTTACTCCAAAAATGTTCATAAATTTTAAATTTTTTTATATTTAGAACCCACTTGGAATGGGGCGAGGGGCAACTTTAAATTTCAAGAAAGAACCCCTATTTTTTACTGCAATTGGAATTTTACAAAAAAAAAATACAAAACTTTTACTATGCCGCCTTTTTTGTAATCATTTGGCTCTGTAATCAAATCGCAAGATTTGTTTTCCTGAGGTTACAGCGCCACTTATGATGATTTCAAAAAAGTGTTTTAAGTAAAAGTAATGCATTTTTTCTGTAGAATCTGTTTTCTGTAGAACCCATAAAGGGGGTAAGGGAAGGTGTAAGTTAAATTCAAATTCAGTCATGAACTTAAGTTTTTATCTAGTGCTGTCATATTCATATTTATATTTGTAATAGCAACTTGACAAAAATTTTGTATTTTTCTGTATTAGTTAATAAACGTTATTATATTTCATTTCGCGATACCAGCACATTATTAATAAAACGTTCATTTTAGATTTATTAAATAGCTCTCTTAAAATTATTATATACAATTTGCAAACTTTTTGTCTATCCTGTGTAAAAATATTCATGTTATTTCAAATTTTCGTTTATTCGAAAAACAACCAAGAAAATACCTACAAGTTACAAGCAACAAGTATAAAACTGGAACAAGAATTCGGAGAAGTCACTATCCCATCTATTTATAGCCCCAAAGCAAAAATGGCAAAAAATAATAATACTGAAAATTTTCACCAAATCTTCAAAACCCTAAGAAGGACGTTCATTGTTGGTGGTGACTTTAGTACTAAACATCAAATATAGGGGTCACAACTAACCAGAACTGACAGCAGAATATTACTGAGATCAATCACAACAAACAACTTAAAAACTTTGTCAACTAGTGAGCCAACTCATTGGCCTTCATATACAGTAAAATGACTGAATCATTTTTTTTTGTAATCGATTTTTATATAACAAGAAATTGATACAAAAAAAACAAAAATTTAACCATTCATCTTGCATCTGGCCATTTGCCAGTTTTTTAAGTATCTACTCACAAATACCTCTGGAACAACCCCCATTATACAATAAACAATCTGGAATTTGACAATATAATATCGCTTACAGAAAACAGAAGTGGATATTGAAACAGTTGTTGAAAACCTAACAAAAAAACATTCAAAAGCTCGCACGGTTTGCCACCTATGAAAAATAATCACTGAAAATAAGGGAAATTAGGAAATAATGGCACCAAACCATCATTGAGAATAAGCACAAATTAACAAAGCCATTAAATTAAGGATGATACACATAAATCCATGACGGGACGGCACAAGCGCTCATGATCATCTGTGATTACCTTTCAGTTTTCACCTTACAGAAACAACTGCCCTTTTGAAACTCATTGAATTTTTAAATGTTATCTTTTATTTTTAAATATTCTTTGCAAACCCTTAAAAATTGCCATACTGAACTCTATAGACATAAACAGTTTCCAAATCTCTGAACTAGACATGTTTTCTGCACACACAATAAACTTTATTTTACTATGCTTACCTCTAAACCTTGTAGTATAGTTTTTCCATCTGGAGCTTTCAGTGTTGCGTTTGATCCTGGTAAAAGTGTACCAAATATTGATCCAAAATCTTTTCGTACTTGATCATATGCTAGCTGTAATGCTTCCTTTTTTTTCTTATCTAAGTCTTCCATTATTAGCAACAATTTTCTTTTATCGCTTTCAACAATACCTTTTTTTTTCATCAAAGCGGTGTACTAAAAATGACATTTTATATTATTGAAAATTTTTATAATGAGCCAAAAAATCATACTTGCTTCTCCTCATGTTCAAACATACTTTGAGCTTTAGTGTTAACTGTTCTACTCAATGCATTACGCTTTTCTTGTGCTTTTGAAATTTTATTTTGTAAGTTTACTCCTTCCTTATCAGTTAATTCTCTGGCATCCTTTAAATTTTTTTCATCTTTCTGGTTTGTTTTCTTTGCTATTTCTTTTTCCTAAAAATTGGAATAATTTGAAATGTACATAATATAAAAAGTACAAATATTTACATTAGCTTTAGCATTTTGATAATCATCATCTAATCTTTTTACTTCATGTTCTTGTTTTTTTATTTCTAATTCATATTCAGAAATTTGTGCAGTAAGTTTTTCTTTATTTTGAAGTTTCTTTTGTATTTCCTTGTTTTTCAATGCTACACTAGCTTTTTCTTGTTTTAATTTGGCTTGTAATGTAGATAACTCTTCCTATAATTTATTTTATTAAAAAAAACAATTACAAATTAAAAAATGACTCGGTGGTGGGACATTGTGATTTAAAAATTGAATCCTAAATGTGAGAAACTTTTGTCATTGCATGAGAACATAATGATCCTCCAGAATAACTATAGTTAAATAACATACTGTGTAGGTCAGAAAAAACGGAAAACTATGGGAGTGAATTATTTTTATAAATATATTTATAAAATTAAGAACTTATTGTTGTACTTTGCTAAGCAACATTTTTAATGAAATTATTTCCATAAAGTTGCAGAGACCTATTTGTCAAAAGTGACAGGTGTCACTAATGGAATTAATTCAAGTGTATGATAAAGTCAGGTGTTGACCACATAAGATTTTTTTTGTTGGATCCTTAATTCACTGTTGCTAGTCCAATCAAACATTAAAATGCTACAATTAAAGTCAGATTTTTACTTTTGTCTTTTTATACTTAAATGTAGAATACACTCCCATGGTTTGTAGTAACCTACTCCATACCAAAATTTAAATAAATTGGAAAACATGACTCCAAATTGACAAGTTACCTTTATGAAATGATTTAATGGAATATTATTCTCTTTTATTATAATCAAAGGTTAACTCACCTTAACAACTTTTAAGTTTTCTGTTAGTTCAACATTTGACTCTTGTAACTGCTGGAATTGTTCTTGAGACTTTATTATTTCCTGTTTAGTATTTTCAATACCATTTTTTAATTCAGTTATTTCTAAAGTAAGTATTTGATAATCCTGTTCATGTTTTTCCCATTCTTTTCGACTTTTATCTGCCTTTATTTTCAGCTTTTTCATTTCTGTTTCAGCTTCCTTTAATAGTCTATCACGGTGACCTTTTACATCTTTCATTTTAAATTCTAAATCTTTAGCTTTTGAAAGACATTTTTCTTCTATTTCTTTACATTCTTTGTGGCGTTGCGTTAAATGTACTGTAATTAAAATGTAATATAATAAAGGCGCAATCTCAGTCATTATGTAATGGATAAATTTGTTATTTATTATCATAGCAAATCCATGGTTATGAGAAAAAAAAACATACAACATGTAATGTTGAAAATTGTTGTTGTATATTAACAAGATGATCATGTATTGCCTGTTATCAACAGGCTTTTTCAAAATAAGAGAGAACAAAATATGGTTACATACCAATTTTTTCCTTAAATGTATCAATTTCTTGTTGTTGTTGGTGGTGAGTGGTTTGTTGTAAACGTTTCTCTACTATTTGAAATTCGTGCCTTTTTATTTCTAAACGTTGTTTTAAATTTTCATACTGTTCTTGACCATAAATCATTTGTCTTATTTCATTCTCAACTTTCAATAACTCCTTATCTGACTTTCCAAGTATGGCCTAATAAAAGAAATAATTTAAAAAAGAAACTGTTAAATTTTCATATACAGTGTGTTTCCAGATCAAGTTTACTACATGTTTACTGGACCACAAACTTTTGATTTGTTTTATGGATTCAGCCTTTTAAGTTTTAAATAATTTAAATTATCCTTAAAAATGGTTTATAAACAAGCCAAGGCCGAATCCCGAAACCCTGAAAAAATATATTGTAATGTCAGAAAAGACCGGTTGGTTAATTTACAGACAGGCAGCAAAATTTCTACAGTAATTTTGATTTAAAGGAATGTATGGTAACAATTAAAGCAGCTTAACGATAAATTCGAGCCAAAAACAAACTATTAATTATTTTAAATTTTCATGTCTATCTCATTTCCTAATTTATTTGCAGCTGAACATTGGTGTTCTGCCTGCAGAAAATAAATAAGTGTTTCTTAAATAATTAGCAAAATAAATGAATATTCAGTGATCTTCTCTTCACTTGTGGACTCTTACATAGATTTATTTCATATACCTTTTTGAATTTAAGATATCCACCTCTTTAATGTTTAAAATTGTGGAACCAATAAATTTAAAAAACATTTTTACCTCACTATTCAGTACATCTTGAATTTGCAAAAGAATTGGAGTTCCTTTTTGCATGGCACCTCCACTTAAAGTACCACCAGGATCTGTAACATCTCCTTCTAAAGTAACACATTTTTTTCGTATTTTATCGTTGAAAGTAACTTGACGAGCAACATTCATATCAGTACAAATAAAAACATTTCCAAATATGTACTCCATAGCAGGCTGAAGTTTTTTATCATAATTAATGAGCGATATAGCTGGCATAACATTGTCACTTCCAACCTAAATTAAAATAATTAAATAAAATTTATTAAAAATATATTAATAATTTACCAAATTTTGTGCAAATTTTACTACATTGTCATTAATTTGACCACCTTGTATTTTATTTAAGGGAATGAAAGTTGTTCGAGATTGTAATTGTCCTTTCTGCAGCAGTAACTTACTTGTGTGATCATTTTCGACAACCACATTATATAACTAAAATGATACATATAAGGAAAGTACTTGAGACTGGATATGCCTGTAGTATATAACACGCAGTTAAAATTTTTAACTAACGTTCTTTCATATATGAATGAATATTTTTACACCCGACATTGCAAATTTTTTAGGCTTAAATGTGTGTTATATGCAGGCATATACAGTAATTAAATACCCTTCCTCCTGCTGCAGTTTCCAATGCTGTACTATACTTTGGATCTTTTAACTTTATAAGTTTGCAAACAACTCCCAAAACTTTTGACCTATTAAAATTGGGTTCAGGATCTCTATAAGTAAAATTAGTATACGGCCTTCGACTTTCAAAATTTTCAATTTTGTCTCTATGAGATCTTACTTCAGTAGTCAAAGTTCTTCTTTTTTCTTGCAACTCATTCATTCGGGTTTCAGAATAATTGAGTTTTGATATACCTTTCTGCACAAATTATTATTTTATTAATTTTGATCAAATTTATTTATATAAAATACAATACCTCTAATGAATTTACTTCTTGTTGAACGTTATCTAAATTTGCTTTATCCTTTTTATATTCTGCAGCATTTGACCCTAATTCTTTTTCTTTCTCTTTTAATTGTGTTTGACAGTGCTGTAATTCCATACTTGCTGTTTTCATTTCAGTACTCGCCTCTGTTGCTTCCTTTTTTGCACCTTAAATAAAAGAGTAAGTTTTTAGAACTGCAACTGTCCACTTTAATCTAAAAATAGTGAAGAGAAAATTGTTGCTGTAGTGTTACAGAAGATATAAATTGAACGATTCCTTCTGCTACTAAACAAAAAAAAATATTGTTGTATAAACCATCCGGAGGGAGATGGTCAAATATTTTATTAAAAATACACCAATTAAAAAAACCAAATAATATGTTTGTAATATTGTTAAAAAAGTTATTCAATTATGCAAAATTAAAGACTTCCCCTTCCCCACTTGTTAATGGAAAGGGGAGCAACATTGAAATTTTAAATTTTTTATTGCATTCAGGTTCTAACGTAAAAAATTCATAATTTTTACTTAAAACAGTTTTTTGTCGCAAGATTTGTTTTTTCTGCGATTGCAGCGCTACCTAAAATGATAACAAAAAACTGTTACTATTAAAATTTATATATATTTTTCCGCACAATCCCAAACGATAAAATAAATTAATAAGTTAGACAATAAAAAGACATGTCACTACTAGTCCTTGCCCCATTAAAAGCTTAGCCTTTAGGATGTGTCTTCGAGAAAGACAAATAGGGCGCTGGTCGATAAAATATCCACTACATTATCTAGGAGTGGAGATCACAAGATGGGGTAAACTCCACACATTCCTCTAAGGTGTGGTTAACAGTCTCTCTTTACCTATTTGGCAATTCGTTGACACTTCGCCCAAAAGAAGGTGAGAGGAGGCGGGTGAGAAGAAAACGGTTGCCTTTATTTATTATTCTGCAGTTTAAACACAGGCGAGTGGGGATGGCGCGAAATATCTTGTCACTATGCCAGTGACATAGGCGCATGTTTGCATACGGCTTGTCGAACGAGTTCATGATTTATGTGTTACTAGCGCCCGGATTCTTGCCACATAGTTAAAGTTAAAGAGAACTTTCTTACTCCGGTAAGGGAGTAGGGGATCACTTCACAACACAACCTTACCGTTAGACCCCCAGTTGATGTTAGCCATGCACTTTATGATGTGATCTCGTGGCCAAATCTTAGGTGAATCCTAAAGAGAACCCTGTTCTACAGCCGGCATAACTGAATGCAGAAGGTTTTCGAAGTAGAAAATTAAAACCACGATGCTTCGGCTTCCGCGACGACGGAGTCGATGTTTTGTTGCAATCTTCCGTTTATAGCGGTCGTTGATTTGTCCGCCGGAAAGATTTTTTATATTCGTAGCGCAATGCTCTTTCTGCTTGTAGTAAGTTGTTTATTTGCCTTCTTTCTATATGAGCTCAATATTTAAGCTGATAAATTTTCAGTCCTATTATTGATTTTCCATTTATCAACTGTGTGGAGTAGTCTTATTATTTTTCTCTCCATGTGTCGAAGCGCTGTCCCATTTGCCTCGTTAATGCCGTTACCTTTGATCTATAAATGGCCGTAGGTACAATCACAGAATTGTACATATATTATTTCCTTTATTCTCCAGAAAATCTGATGTTTCTTAACAAATGACAGGATAATCCTTGTTGCTTGATATGTCTTGTTAATTCTCTCCTTTGTGGTCAGTCCTCTGTTTAACTTCCTTGTTAGGTTTATGCCCTATTTTAATATTATATTTTTAACAAATTATTTAGACCACTTAGCTATTCGTCGACTACCTGGATGCTGGATATTTTGCTTTCCCCGCCAGTGCATTTGGTTGTTCCTCTATTAATTATTGTGAATTTTCTGTTACCTGGCCAGGTGAGATGGTATACGTCACTGGTCACTCACGCCATCATGGCCCTATCCTAGTTGTATTAAAATTTCACTATTCCAATATATAATTGTCTCGATTTCGCTTGCTTAAATGCTCTACCTTTAAATGAATAAAAACACGTCCGTACAGTTTGAACACTCAAGTAGTTGTGATTGCAGACTCGGATTGTGCGACAAAAGATAAATTACATTTACTTAAAACACTCTTTTACATTCATCGTTTGGATCGCAGATAAAAAAATAAAGCAACATTTGTTTTTCCTTTGTTTATAGCGTCACCTATTATGGTTACAAAAAAGTGAAGTACACTCAAACAGACTTGTAAAAAACCAGATAACCATAAACGGCGCACCAAGAAGATTTAGACCAACTGACTTAAATACTAGATTTTAAATCATAATACTCGTAAACCTACACTAATTTCAGTAGAATTTTCTCTCCGACCTAACAATTTACTTGTTTTTTTGTAAGCAGATTGTAAATTTTACATTGCAATAAAAAAAAACTTGTTAGAAAGTGCTAATACCTTTTTCCATTTATTTAACTAACCACAAGCCAGTAAGGTTGTTGTTACATTAAACACTCTTATTTTATTTTTGAAAGGAGCATAGAATTATTGCAAAATCAAAATAATAACACAAATCAATTTAACTATAGATTGAATAATGAAGGTCCATCATTCTATATATCTAAGAAATACTTACTCATTAATTGTTCTTGTAATGTCTCAGTTTGTCCATCCTCATTTAATTCCATCCCACCACTAACTGCTTCAAATTTTTTTTGAGATAAGGCAAATGCTGCAGTATCCTCTTCATCATTTTTTTTTAAAGTGTCAAATAAATTCTGCACCTTAGAAAGTTCCGTTTCCTTCTTTTGTAAAAGTTGTGCATCATCGTTACAATTCTATAAATATTGCAAATAAAAAATGTAAGAAGTACACACGCAACTCAAGTTTTTATTTAAACAAACTAGCAAATGATTTAACAAATAAAAGTTTAGACAAAAGAAAACTAAAAAGATTTAAAAAAAAAAGATTGAAGTTGCATTAGTTTTTTTTACCATTAATATTTATTCTTTAGTAATTGATTATAAAATGTTATCACACTTTTTTAATATGAGTCACAATACCTGCCATGTCATTAATCTTAAAAAATTTATCATAATTTAGAATGTAAGCTTTTATGACTTGATCAATTAAATTTTGTTATTTATTTACAGATTGTAACAAAACTATGAAGTAAAAAAATATGGAAGCATTATATTTATAGAAAAATACCTTTTCAAGTTGTTTTATTTTTCTTTCTTCCGATTTAATATTTTCTTCAGTTGATTTTAATGAAGCAGACATTTTAGCATTTGCCTTCTCTTTCACTTGGACTTCTCCTTCCAACTCGTTTATATTTTCACTGCTTTTCTAAAACAAGAAATAATATAAAATTATTATATTATGATTCTATTAGGAAATTACTTTATCGGTTTCTATTGATATTATCATAACTTCATTAGTAATTTCATCAATTTTATTTTTATTTTGTGCAATATTATTCTCAATTGCTTTAATTTTTTCCTCTGCTGCATTAAATTTATCTAAAGCTTTTTGGGTGTTTCTTTGAGAAGCATAGTATAGCCAAGCTTGATACAAAGCCATAAGATGTTCCAATTCTCTCTCAATACGCAAAAATTCCAAGTATGATTGCCTTTCCTCTCTTAATTTTTCTAATTTTGGTGAAATTTCTTCATTGAATATCTAAAATTATTATTTTAGTGCTATATACGCTATATAACAAGAATTGCATTTTTATTACAGCATTTAATTCGATTAGTTTAGCATCTTTTTTTTCAATGGTTTTTTGAGCGGCTTGCCTTTTAGTTTCATACATTCGAGTTCCAGCAGCTTCTTCAACCATAGCTAAAATCTTTAGAAACAATATTTGCATTATTATCATGTAAGCTTTCACATCTTGAATCGATTTATAATGCCTTCTTTCAGGTGAATCTTACATAATTAGATTTTATGTTGATACTAAAGAGCGTTTGAGAAGTCATTATATATTATAGATTAAGTCATTATAGGTAATCTCTCATTGTATAAAATGAAAAGTGTGTGAGATAGATAATTTAACATGTTAATTGTTGGTCATCATATGTATTTCCCTCTTAATACTAAATGTATTATCAGAGTACTAGCAACTTAAAATTATTGTGACTTTGCATTTAACTATTATATATGCCATTCAGTGTTGAATCCAAAGGAAGCAATGTAAATTGTTAAGTATTAATCAAATCACATTTAGCTATGGAAAAAGAAAGAAGTAAATCGCGAATCAGTGAAGGAGATTTTTAGTAAAAGCAAAAGCAAGATTAAACAAATTGCTTTTTAACATAGCGACTGCATTTTTCCTCTTTCCATGGTTTAATGTGGTGTTTGCTACACTACTTAACAATTAGCATTACTATAAATGTTATTTACTTGAAAATATTGTTATATAAAGGTGCGTACTTTTAATACATTTTTAAATTCAGCAATAAATGACTAACACTACACGCAAATAATAAATGTTACGAAAAATTGCTTGATCCACATCAATGTACAGAAGTAAATACCATTTAATTTGATATTGGTTTTTGGCACAAGCCAATGTATATGTTAAAACATTGAGACAGTCATCCCTGTACTTCTACGTGGAAATATTTGCTTTCTTCATTAAATTATAAACCACACAAATGTTAGTCAGATTCCCTAATAGCTTTAAAAATGCTCCCTTTATTAACCTACCTCATGAGGTTTCATATTCAATACTTTAGTTACTCGTCCTTGCATAATTAAAAAATGAGGATTGTTGACATTCAATTGGACAGAACAGAAAAGATCATAAACTTTTTTATTGGGCACAACCATTCCATTAATCCAATATTTATTTTTACCACCCATAAGAACCTGTCGTGATATCGTAATTTCATCAAAATGTTCATATCCTGGTGGTCTTTGGTCAACGTCCCTATTATCAAAAGTTACGGTAACTGTTGCTTTGTTAACCCCTGCTTGACCACTTTTATAAATCAAATCTTGCAAGCTACCAGCTCTAACCTTTTAAATAAAAATTATTAATGAAAGTATAATTTTAATACTTTTTTGTTTCTTACATGACTTAAATTTGATATTCCAAGAACAAAACAAATCGAATCTAGAATGTTAGATTTGCCAGTTCCATTTAGACCTGTTATGGCATTAAATTCTTTATCAAATCCGTTTATTTCTATTCTTCTACCATATGATTTAAATCCGTCCAGTACCACAGATTTTATATACATTTTTGTATATTATTTTATAGCACACATTAATAAACGATTTTAAATATCAAGCAAACAGTAACGGTTTTGCTTTTGTTTTGATTTTGATATGATGCATGTGCAGATGATGCCGATCATTCGATATTTGAATTTGACACACAGTAATGCCAACATAACTTACACGCTTACAGGACAAGGACGGTAGAGAACGCGTCGCTATACGTTGGATAAAGTGCTGCCATAAGATCGAGCAGTCCTGTTAGCATACAGCAATACAGTTTACCCATAGATTATTGGGAAGTTGCGACGAAAGAGTCGGCCCCTAGCGGATTTTTTTTGCCCTACTACTTTGAGGGTAAAATTCTATTACTCCATAAGAATTACATTGCGCTCGTGAAAGTTTTGTAAAT
>JARJDX010098794.1:0-11391 GCA_030264735.1 Gymnusa sp. GC000175
CAAAGATTCAGAAAATAGCCGAGACGAGGTGAAGGAGGGCAGGTCACGAAGCTAGATTGGACATCTCGCACACATAAAAGGCAGGAATATCACGGAAAAGGTGATTGGACGACATCTATCAAAAGAAAAAATGGCACATACTAAACAAAAATACATGAAAAGGAAAGGCCTTCATATAAAAATGGATACACAAGGACTGCTAAAAAAGGAAAGAAAAAGAGTTTTTAAACTATGAACAGGAAAAGTTTTGAAATTATTTAAAAATGGAGGCAATTTTACGCGCTCTAATCAAAAATAAAGTTGACATCCGAAAATCGCACTTCTTCGAGTCAAGACGATTTTGGGTAAAATTTACCAATGTAAATCGATATGGACTAAATTGCTTAAATCGCTTAGAGTCACCCAACTTATTTATAGATGTTTTTTTATCAACTCCGAAAACGACGCAATCTCGAATGGATAGTAGAAAAAAAAACGAGGGCACTGAAAGGTAGACAAAATTGTATATTTTAATTTGCCAATAGGTGGACCTAGACGGAAATCTTAAATAAATTTACAAATTTGTAAATATTTTAACACGTCAATGTGATATAATGAGATATAATCTGTGGACGTGGTCTACAGTAAAAATAAATTTGCAATATAGCTAAAGCTCTTGCCTAGTTGAAAACAGGAACCGAATAAAATGAAGAAAAAAACATAATTTATAATTCCATATTGAAATTTTTTAACCTGTCTACATTATTTCATCAAATTGTTTTGCAAAGTGTTAGAATAAAAAATATAGGTTATAATAAATAAAAACGAAAACAGTAACTATCGAAAGTAAATTATGGCCTAAAATTCCAGCGTGAAAACATTTGTCATCTTGTAGAATAGATACCTATCGAAGAGTATTTCGTTTTCTTAGTACCCGAAGTTGTGTTCCCAGCAAAAGTGAATTACTGTCAAATAAATAGCGACCCGTAGCAGCTTCTGTATTGTAATGGGGTTGAGTTATAAACGGTTTTCACAATACACCTGTTGTCGGGTTGCCCTTCTTTTGTATAAATAACACGGCATGTCTCTTGTAAATCGGATTCTACCTTTGGATTCCTGCCAGCAGCGGCACAAATCAGTGCTGATATAAGTTGTTTATTTTTATTTACAATCTCTCCGAAGCTTTTAATGTGCAACTTTATTAAATTATATGATTTCTAGTTGCGGCTGCAATTTGCACTTTAACACCGGAAGGAAGTTACAACGAATTTCCTGTTTTTACCTTACACTTAATACTTGCGACAAACACTAACTTCTTCTAGTTTACAACGTTCGTTGCAATTTAAATTCGCTCAGCGTACCATTTGCCCAATAATGATCTTAAAATTATTCACAAGAACTTGTCTCGTTAGTTTACAACTCATTGGAAACTTAATGATTTTTTTTATAAAAAATTTTGAAGCAATTATGGCAGAAATTTATTTTTTAACGTTAAATATGAAATATTTCTTTATATTGCAGCCCGTATTTAATATGCATACCTCTTACACGTCCAATATTCATTTAATAGAGTCTTGTCTAGAATTTAATCATCTTACTCAGTAGAAGTCTATAAAAGCCATGGCATGAGGCACATAATATTAAGAATTTACCTTTATTGAATCCTTCTATATTTAATGTAAAAATTCCGACGACATCAATTCCTTTCTTAAGTAAAATTTAAATTAAACATAAAATTTTTTAAACGAGGCATTTTAAATAAAAATATTTGTATGATCGTTATACATTATGTTTATGTAGTGTTTCAGAGTTTATTATGTTAATAGAAATATGGGAAGCAATAAAAGTGCAGAAAATTATAAATAATTTTGCGGTACTAATGTCATAGACGGGCTTTCTTTTCTGTGGCTTGTTTTCTTGCACGAGCTGTAAACTTTACTGCTTTAAATCCCACAGTAAGGTTTTATTTATATTTCATAGAAACTAAAGCTTCTCGGAAACCTCAACAGGAACGTCTGAAGTGGACTTTCATTGGAAAATATCCCTCGGTTTAGACTCCCACAGTATGTCATCAAAGAATTTTCTTTTAGTAATAAATATTTGCGAGTGGGACAGGCGGACAAGGTTGAATAAAAAGAGCGTCGAATTTAAGCTTTAAATAACACTTTTAAAACTGAAATGTGCAAAAGGTTAAATATTAGTGCAATACTAACGAAAGTCTGAATTGTTTTTTGCATATTTTTTGTACTTAAAATGCACCAAAAAATTTATGTTCCCTTCTTCTTGCTACAAAATAAACATTTTATCATTATCAAAAGATAAATAAAAAACTAGTTTCTGCATTTTAAAATTAATATCCGTAACTACCTATTCACTTATAGAGAGTTATTTTCTGCGTTCAATGTATATGTTACTTCAAAGATCAGTGGTTCTTAACCGGTGTTCTTCGAAACTTAATTATTTCGCAAACTTATGATAGGTGTTTTGCGAAATTTAAAAAATCTCTCATTTGGATGATGTAGGTAATTAAAAAAATAACAAATACACGAATTTGGACAGAATATGTACGAAGACTAATTGATGATGACGTGCGAGATGTTGAGCATAATGTGAAAAAAGCCAACAATGTTCCAGAAATTCTGCAAACAGCAAAACAACTTAACAATGGGAAAGCACCAGGACATGATAACATCTACGCAACTTAGTAAAGCTTGTAGAAGACGGAGGCATCGACACACTGACACACTCAAATCATATTTCATTACCCTGAGAAATCATATACGAAAAGTTGTAAAGAACATTAGTTTGATAAGCTTAAAAGCCTTTCAGAAAATTTTACATTGTGACAAAAATATATCCGCCCAGAAATTTAGATTAAATAATGGTTTTGGAACCCGTGACGCGCTCTATGCGCAGGTACTGTGCAACTATGCACAAGGATAATTGTACATGCTTCATAGATAACGAAAAGGCTTTTAATTGCGTACGACATGATAAACTCATAGAAATCCTGAAACAAATTAGAGTTGACGCCCGAAACATCCATATCATTACAAACTTGTACTGGTAACAAACAGCAACAGTCTTGGTAGAAGACTTAGAGGCTAGCGATATACTAATTAAACGTGGAGTAAAACAACGATGCGTACTTTCACCAACTCCATCAACCTCTCCGCTTAAAGAATCATGGACCAAGCACTCCAAGCAGCTACATGAGGCATTATTGTAAACGGTAAAATAATTAACAACTTGTGATATGCTGATGGTACCGTTCTGTTGTCAACAAACGAAGACATGCAGATAAAGTTAAACCGAACTAATGTGGTCACTAGAGATGCTAGAATAGCTATAAACGTTAAGAAAATGATAAAATGGTAGTCATAAGCAAAATAAATATTATTTCTGCACAATTAATGTTAAAATGCAAAATGATTCGCTGCCTCATTAAACAAGCCAGATCCGCATCGATAAAAATACAAAGAGTACTAACCAACAAAAACTTGAGTTCTACGACCAAGAATAATGCGATGCTATGTTTTTCCGATAGTTATCTACGATATAAAAGGACGGACACTAACCAAATTACTCAGCGATAATTTTTTTTATTTACACATTATTACGATAATAAGTAATTTAGTTCTATTCCTAAAATACAACAAATTTTTATGGTCCAAGAGTCGTCCAATGATGTTTCTTTAGTTTTCTGTTATTTGAAGCACTGTGATTTTGTGCACTATCGAAAGCAATAACTTTGATTTTTACAATGTCACTATTACTTACACTAACTCAAAAAGCTTTTTTATCTTGAGTCTACTATGCTATATTTGAATTGTCCAGGAGCTGGCTTGCTTCCACATTCACATGTTTAAAAAGCCCGTCCTTATGGTTTCTTGCATATTTTTGGATTTCATTATTTACAAACATTAACAATATTTCTCAGAACTGTCTGAATTATTTTAAAGCCGTACATTTTACGGTATCTAATGCCTAATTGTGGTTTCTTCATTTTTATATAGGCCTTTCATCAAAGCTTGCTGTCTAATGTTAATCCAAGATATTTAGCCAAGTTTGCATATGATGGTCTAGGCGTATATTTGTAAATTCTATGTGGATTGCCAGGTTAGTACAGGTTTGTACAGGTTTTATACAGGTTAGTATTTTATTAGTGACTACTTGCAATTTTCTTGCATTTTCGGTGTTATTTTTGCCAATAGCTAAAATGGGAGTATAGTCAGCAAAAGTAGCTATCGTGTTGTTTGTCAACTCGGGAAGATCACAAATAAAGAGTATGTATAAGACCGGTCCCAGGACTGCTTTAATTTCTCTTAGGCCCAAAAACGCGTTTTCCCAGACATAAGGTGGCTAAAATTTCTGTAACAGTCCTTGGTACCAGACTGTGTCAAAGGCTACGCCACGTCCAAAAAGATTGCAAAACAAACTCTTTTTTCTACAGTGCTCTTTCTATTCTATTTATTTGGTGAACTTAGTCCAACTTTAAGTGATTTTGTCTAAACCCAAGTTGGTGCTTTGGGATCAGTTGTTTTTGGTCAATAATGGGTTGGATTTTTTTTAAGAATTTCTTTCTCAAACACTTTGCACGTAATGGGTAGAAGTGAAATTGGTCTATAAGAATTGACTTGGTATGGTGGTTTTCCCAGCTTGGGTATCATCACTATATCCGCTACCTTCCATATTTTGGGAACATATTAAAGCCCAAATGCTGCGTTTATAGGATTTGCATGCTTTACCACGCATTTTCTCCTGCAGAACTTCTCCTGTTATTAGTTTAAAGCCAGGTGCTTCCTTTGAATTTGTGTTATTTTTGATTTCCTTTGCAAGTTCTTTAGGGTAAACCGGTTTGATGTTTTTATTTTCTTATATGACATCCTCGTCAGGGAAATGGTTTTGTTGGACATTATGCGGTTGAAAGAAATAAATGCATTTGAGATGTGGGTGTACCGTAGAAAACTACGCATCTCATGGAGAGATCATGTCACTAACGACGAAGTACTCAGAGGCGTGGAAAAAACTGCAGAATTGTTTCTAACAGTGCGGGAGAGAAACTTGCAATACTTTGCACACCTAAAGCGAAACGAAAATTTAGACTTCTGCATCTTATAATGTAAGGAAAAGTAAAAGGACGAAGAGTACCAGGGCGCCGCTGAACATCCTTTCTCAGTGGTTCGGCAAGAATACGAGAAGTCTATTCAGGGCGGCCGCCTCTAAGGTACAGATCGCCATGATAATCCCCAACCTTCGATAAAAGAGGCCGACCCGGTAGAAGCTTCAAAATTTACTTGATAACCTACAGACATGGCTAGGTAAATAAAAGCAAACGAGTCAAAGTCAACACAAATTACAAACACCTTGTGTCGTGAAATTTGACCTTCTGTACCGATAAATAAAAAATAACTTTAGGATGCTGTTGCGGGATCAGTCTCTTTTGGTAAAACCATATTTAAACCAAACTAAAGCAGCTTGAGATGCAGGTTTTGAAACTGTACTAGAATATCGGACGAAGATCTTTACTTTCTATAGAAAATAAACCAATTTAGCCAATTTTTTGTATGAAAATATTGCACGAAGAAGAGAAGTTCGCAAATGCCAAATGCTAGCCCCGGCTTGACTTGCACCCTAACATACTAGCACCAAATCTGTTTGCGGGCAGATCGTAAATATAAAGTAGAGTCAAAAAAGGACAGTACTAATAAAATTAGAAAAATTATCCTGTTAATCATTCTGATCGATCAAGGGATTAAAAAATCTTTACAGATATAAATAATAATTTCAAGCCTCGATATAACGTAGAATTAAAATAATTATTTTTAGATTGTATCACTTTTGTTTAATTAATAATAATTATAAACCCTTGTAATTTAAGGAATAATTGTCGTTAATAAATAAGTCGGTGACCTCAAAAAAAAAACCAACGCGACAAATATAATAACTTTACAGTCTGAACTAATTCCATTATTATTTGTTAAGCTCGTTTAAAAGTTTGCTTTCATTAATATACTATAATTATGCAAATAGGGTGTTATATATAAGCTCTGGTGTACTCTCTCATTGTATAGCTCAACTTGGGAACATTAATCGTATGTCCGGGGAGGAAATTCTAAATGTTATAACTCTCTTTTAATGCATTTTCATAAACAATTTAAATAAGTTTCTTGATACGGATACTTTAACAAGTGCAGCAGTAAAGAATAAAATTTTTATATTTCTAGCAAGGGAAAAATGTGCTGCTTTGTAAAATATTTAACTTTAAAATCGTTAGATGGATTTTAACATACGCAAAAGAGAAGAGATACTACCCTTTTTTATGTTCCATTGTGTACCACAAAACAATAAGAGTATTAAAAATGTAGCACCACTTCAATGTAGTATTTTTTTAAACAATATATTGTACCATTTGTTTATTGTTCTTGACGGAATATTGTTTCCCTTTTTTGTTACGAGGATATGTAACAATGCCGCTGTTAAAATCATTATGCAGTCAGTGGTGCATGAGTAGTTTTATATAAAACAAGGAAAATATGTACATGATACAATGCATACAAGTGGCTCTATTTATTGCGCACTTGGATACATGTGTTGTTGTATTTTCGCTTGCCATTGCTGCTTATTATTCAATCGTAATAGATAAAAAAATATTACAAATTACTTGTTTCAATTTAATCCGGTATAGATTTTCGCTGGATTACTAAAATAAAACATAATAAATTTTTGCCAATCTCGTAATATTTCATATTTGTTAAAAAATACATTCCGCCGCTATAAAATCTTGTCCAAAATATTTTTATTCGTAATAACTTTTTTTATTACAAGAGATAAAACTTTTAACAAAATTAGGGACAGTTATTAAAGTTTTGTTTAAAGTTTCGAATCGTACGCTCGACAGCCCTAATCTTTGGCATCAACAATTCATAAAAAAAATTATAAAAAGTTCTGCATCGTGTAAAACTTACAATGCTATCATCAGATATCAAAATATACATGGTTTATCCAAAAACTACAATAAAAATGAAGGTGTGGTCACCACACGACTTTCATTTACTAATTTGAGATGTTTTTTGGGTTAACTGAAAAAATGATAAGAAGACGTAAAATCTAATTTAAAAGTTATTACCATGTGAAAAACAAAAATTAAGCTTAAGATAATTTTTCTTGCATTGCTTTCTCTTTTTCTTTTAAATTATTATAGTTGAAAAAAAATAATACATAACAGTTGTTAAAGAATTTTAACATAATTGGATGTAAATAGTAAGTGATTTAAACTTTAATAAACAAAAGGTGGTTGTTTTAATATGTAAGATGTAAACTCATTTCCTAAAAGCCTGCAAGTGGCCATTGTTGCATTGTTTGTAAATTTGCTGCGCAAACATTGGTGAAAATTTCATTAGGGCAAGAGAATTCATATAAATTATATTTTATTTTACATCCTTCAAAACACTAAATAAATTAAAACGCACACAAACACAAACATTTCATATAAATTATTCAGTAAGCTAAATCTTTGTTATAAGTTTAATTAATTTTTTTTAAGCGAACATCGGAATTGTATAAACACCTTACCCGCGGCCAACGCGCAATACAGGATACATGCCTCAGGACCTTATCAATTAGATGGTCAAAAAAATACTGTAGGTTCCTTGCTTTTTTTTTTAATAACAAACACATCACATAACATAAAAGTAAGTGAGTAATGGCCGATTTTACAAACGAGTCTTAAAAAAATAAAATGAGTTGCTTGACAATTTCGAACAACGAAAGTTTACTGTAATTAGCTTTCTAGATCTTAGCAAAGCTTTTGATTGCGTAAATCATCATATACTCATAAAAAAACTTGAAAGATACGGCTTAGATGAAGCAAGTTGCAGATTCATAAGATCATATCTCTCCAACAGATTTCAAACGGTCACAGTGGGTGGTATAAGGTCCAACAGCTTAGCAGTTAAACATGGGGTGCCCCAAGGTTCTATTTTAGGACCACTACTATTCCTAATATATATAAATNCAATATGGTTTAACAGCAACAAACTACATCTAAACGAATCAAAAACCGTTCAAATGGTGTTTACGCTAAAGCATCACAACCTCAACAATTTACCTACTACCACAAAGTTTCTAGGTATAAGCCTAGACAACTCTCTAAACTGGAATGCACACGGTGACTTACTTGCTCATAAACTTAGTAGCGCTACTTTTATGCTGAGAAATTTAGCCAATTCTGTATCGCCAAACATGTTGAAGACGGCCTACCTTGCCACATTTCAATCACCGATGACATATTGCCTGCTTGCGTGGGGTCACTCTTCAAGCAGGCATAGGATTTTCGGTCTGCAAAGAAGGGCAATTAGAATAATAGCTGGCGAAAACTATCGAGCAGACTGTAAACCACTGTTCATCAACTTGCACATCTTGACCATGCCCAGTCTATATATCTATAACTGTCTTGTCTTTGTTAAAACCAACAACTTTTTATCATTTTCTAATATTCATAGGTACGAAACTAGGCATGTGGACAGTCAAAGACTAAATGTAGCACGCACTGGAATATGATATTGGGGACCAAAATTTTATAACGTGTTGCCCAACAAAATAAAGACTTTTCCTGAGAAAAAAATTAAGACAAAAATCAAGCAATTTTTACTAAAATATGCTTTTTTCTCTTGGAAAGAATACCTAACCACTATCAAAACAGTGGAAATTTGAAATGCTGACCGAATGTAAGTAGTAATAATATTGAGTTAATTAGAGAACTCAATATTATTACTACTTAAATGTAAATTTATGTATTATGTTGTTATATGTATTTGCTATATGTTTGAAACAATTGACGAATGCAACTTAAGCTTAACACGAATAAATATCTATCTATCTAATGTAGGTCTAAAATTCACAAGGTCAAATGCAGGTATTGTTGGATTCGCTGATGCAGACTGGGGAGGTGACAATACAGACAGAAAATCCTATACAGGATATGTTTTTAAATTTGGTAATAATGTTATTTCTTGGAAAGCCAAAAATCTGTCGAGCCCCGAGGCAGAGTATACGGCTCTATCAGAAGCTTCAAAAAAAGAAATCTTTTTAAAAAATATTATAAATGAAATTGTTGGTGTAAATGACATTGTAAGTTTGTATAGCGACAACCAAGGAGCAATTATGTTGGTCAAAAACCCTATGTATCATAAGAAAAGTAAACATGTTGATATTAGATATCATTTTGTGAGAAATTGTTATAAAAAAAAATTCATTGATGTTAAATATTTAAGAAGTGAAGATATGCCTGCTACTGCTGACATGTTGACTAAGGCATTCTCTAAGGCTGAACATAATAATTGTGTAAGGTCACTAAATATGTCATGTTTTGAATGATGAAATAATATGTATAAGTAATTATGTATTTAGTTTAGTTGTATTAATGCATGTTAGCCCACCTTAAAAAGAGAAAGTATTAAAAATTGGATGGAACATATTGATCTGTTTGTTTTAAGGTTGACAAGCAACATTGTTTTAGCAACATAGAAATATGTCAATTATTATTAAAAAGTTGCGTTGAAATGTAATATAATGTTATTGTGTCATTATGTGTGTATTGTTTTTGTTTATAATAAATAAAAACTCATAAGGAATGTAAAACTGTTTTATTTATCTTAGTTTTAAGCATAAAACAATAACGCTCCCTAGGATAAAGATTGGGACTTTTGGTTTGTTACCATAATACAAAACTTAGATTTGGAGACACCCTTATATACTACTTTATGAATAGGCATTCCAACCAATTCCAACCTTCTGTTAAATCGGAATGCCAACACTTTTTATCTTTAAAAAGTTTCACAAAAAATTGATGACATTGCGTTTGGATAATCTGACGTTTAGAAGAATTTCATCTATAATTTATAATTTTTCCAAATATCTTACACCTACATTAAAAGATTTAATGCATAGTTTTGACAGAAGACCTGCTTGCCAACAGCCGCCATATTGGTCACGTGGTATACTTGGAATGCCTTCTGTTCATTTTTATGCGACAGATGCGACAACGCCGCTCTATTTAATTACTTTTCTGCAAATATATACATAACTAACAAGTATAACCACACTAATTTGAAATTGCACGCAAACTATTTTGACACTTTGCCAGTGTAAATATTTGCAGAAAAGTAATTAAACAAACGCGATTTCTGTAAAAAAAATGGTCGTTATTATTCTCTATGGCTTTCAATCAATGGATTTAGGTTTATTTCACGACAAAGGTATGAGTAAAAGTCAAAATTATGCGAAAGTTGTTATGGTTGTGAGTGACGTCTAAAAAGATAAGATTGCAATTTTAGAATAATTTCTGGTACAGTTTTGCGGAAAAAAATAGATTCTAAACAATTGGTCAGAACTTATTTAATTTTTTATTTAATAATTTCTTTAATTCTGCCTAGCGGCTTCCCAAGCTTCCTGTCACCTGCAATCACTGATCTCTATATATTTAGAGCCGCCCAGCCGCCAAAATGGAAAAAAAAATTGTGACAGCTTAGTATGGCGTTGTGCCGCGATGTTAAATTCCTAAAGTCATGACAAATGTATTTGAATCTAAGTCAAAGATAGTTATTTCATTTGAATTTTATTTGTGATTATATCCAACTGTAAATGTTACGTCGTTGTAATTGATACCAAATAAATATTGTCTGCTTATTTAAATGTAGAAATATTTGTACATCATTATGTTTTATTTTATTTTTCAATGCACTATTAATGTTGATGGTAATTCATTTTTACAGGCTTAACGAACCATAAAATCTTAAGTTATTAAATGGTTTGTTATTTTTCAATCCTATGTATATATTGACAATTTTTATATTTAAATAGGCAATATTTAGCAATATTAAGCAGTAATCGGTGTATTATACTTTAAATTTAATCAAGTGATTACTTTGGGTATTTTAAATTTGCCGCTGAATTGTGCCACAAAACCTCAATTTTACTGTCATGGCCGCCGTTTAATCGGGCACGCTCTCATGTGGCAGAATGCGATGCGGCCACTGATTTATACTCATAGACTATACTTATACTGGAATGCGCGCTCGGCCCACCAGCTCGAGCCGAGAGAGCGCCGCAAGGGTCCTATCTATCTATCCTACTCTTGCATGCGTAGGTTAGTTTGTTTTGGAGTGACGGGCTCCAACGATGTCTGCTCTCTCACGCAGCACATGCGCGGAGCGGTACGAAAAGGACGGGACTGACCCTTGCGCGTGTTAAGTCCCTACATAACAATGACCCATTTTATTCCCAAATAATGAACCTTTTGTATTAATTAGTTATTAGGCATTTTCTTCAAGCGCATTAGATAAATTTGCTGAACTTGCAAATTTATTGCTTATTATATTATTATATTACGCTTTTATTTAATCTTATCTT
>JARJDX010098795.1:0-11974 GCA_030264735.1 Gymnusa sp. GC000175
CACACACACACACACACACACACACACACACACACACACACACACACACACACACACACACACACACACACACACACACACACACACACACAGACAGACACCACTTCGAAATCAACTCTTTTTGAATGAGGGAGGTCGAAAACGGATATTTCCGCAAAAATCTCGATTTTGAAAATTGTCGCGATTACTATACTTTAATTTACTTTGTAAATGAAAGTAAAACTCATATAAAATAATTATGTAAAAAGAAGTCTATTTAATAACTTTTTAAATTAAAATGCTTTTATAGGGAAGGGAAGTATATTCATTCAATAAATATCATCATCATGTAACACTTATAACTGCCTCTCTTTCACCACACAACATAGGCCTCTCCTAATAATCTCCATTCCCTTCGGTCTTGGATCCAGTTTGTTGCGATCTGCTTTATATCAACTGTGATCTGCTTTATATCAACTGTCCATAGGCTTGGATCTCTACCTCTGCTTCTTATCGCTTCATGTCGCCATTCTTAGTCCATCTAGCATTTAATATTCTTGCAACGTCCTGGTCCAATTCCATTTTAGATGAGTAATGCGTTCAATTGCATCGTTAACCTAGTTTGCTGACGAAGTTGTTCGTTTCGTACTCTATCTCTCAGTTTGATGCCCAGCACGAAGCGTTCCATGACCCGTTGTGCCACTCTTACATTTTGGATGAATTTTCGTGTTATATTTAGTATTTCTCCTTCATAAGTCAAGACCAGTAGGGTGCATTAATCAAACTCCCAGCGTTTTATTCATGTGGCTATATAAGAATTAAAAAAGTGCTTGAGTTTTGGTCCACATTAGGCCAATTATTTCTTGGATTTCATGTGTTTGGTTACCTCTGCTAATTCAAATTTGATGGCATAGGCCATATTTATATGATGGAATTAAGTTTTTCGTAAATTTTTTCTTGGAGGTATATATCTTTAGTCCGAATTTAAATTATGCGTCTGACAATTTTAAGAGTATCTCCTCTGCTTTATCAAAACTGTCCAAAATTAGTATAAAATCATCTGCAAATCGTGGATGGTTTAGGTCTTTGCCATCGATGTTTATGCCCATTTTAATCATTTTAAACATATACTCCAACGGGGTGGTAAATAATTTAGGGGAAGTTCCTTATCGAACACCCCGTTCTATACAAAATTACTCTCTCTTTTCATAAATTCTTACACTTGCTGTTCCTTTAGGTGTATGTTGCAGAATAGCAGAGTAACTGCATTCTGTTTGACAGTCGGCTAGTGCTTTAAATAATTCGTTGTGTTTGATAGGGTCAAATGCCTTTTCGTTGTCTTCAAATGTACAAATGTTGAATGATTTTTCATTTGACTTCATAATTTCTCCTCTGTTTATATCAGGTATATCCTTAAATCCTTGGTTTAGAACATGGGGCATGCTGGAATCATAGTGTGGGTCTTCATTTACTTGATATAGATATTAACTAGGACATAGTCGGCCTGGCAGAAGTGAGAAGACGAGGAGAAAACCTCATACAACTAACATTAGGATACACGCTTTACTATAAGGGGCAAGAACAAAACAGCAAACAGGAGAAGATTTTATTATTGACAGCAAATGAGTCACCAATGTTGTACAATTCAAAAACATCTCTGAAAAAGTCGCTTTTTGAATACTGAGAATGAGCAAAGGACCACAATGAAAATCATACAAGTATAATACAATGGATAATGAGAACGAAAATATAAAACTATTCTACACACCAACTAAATACTTAATGCTTATAGGCGACTTTAATTCAAAACTTGGTATTTTGCAACCCAATGAAACCAAAATAGAAAATTTAGCCGTGAATAGTTTTTTCAAAATAGTTTTTTCAAAAAAAGTGTCAGCCGAAGGTAAACTTAGATAAGCTCGGATGGACGAACTAAAAATTAAATTGATTATATTATTTTAAACAACAAAAAAAAATAATATCCGGTGTGACTGTTTGAAAGAAACTTTTAACTGGAGTGCAAATAGAGGTTGTCCTAGAAGACATCTTCAAAGAGTTTACCTGACAAAAAGAAGGAATCAAAATCAATTGCCAAAGACTTAGCAACATACGCCATGCTGACGATATCGTGCTCTTTTCAAAGAGCAAAGAACACTTACAAAAAATGCTGGACAATGCCACTGAAAAATTAGCTTGAAAACCAACAAAGCGAAGACATAAATAATGACCAATACTAATAAAAAGCTCTATAGGTAACTCTAAAAAATACTATTTTTGAAACGTTGATCAGTTCATTTATCAGGGCCAACAAATCAAACCAAACAAAGAAAACTTTAAAGTAGAGATCTACCGAGGCTTAATACTAGGCTAGGTAGCATTTGGTAAAAGTACCAAAATATCTCAGAAAAAAAGTCTAGTGCTACTAGTCATCACATCACCCGTATATGATGACTAGTAGTACGCACAAACGTGGACGCTCACAAAAGAGTTAGCCGAGAAACTAGAAAAACTACACTGAAGTGGAAATTCGCTCGTCACACTGCTAGACTAGACTAATAGATGAACGGTGGAACTATTTTATTTAACAATGGCATCCTTACGACGGAAAAAGGGGCAGAGGTAGATCAAAAAGTAAATAAGTCGACGATTTAAAACGTACCACAGGAATGGGCTCCTGGAGAACAGCCCAAAGAAGAATAAGATGGCTTAGACTCGGGGAGGCCTACGTCCAAAAGTGGATTTTCAATGGACTAAAAGAAGAAGAAGTTGTTTAAGGGCAATATTTATGTGATAATTTCTGCAATTGTACTAATGCATATTGTGTGCTAAACGGATATACTACGTTTTGTGTAAATATTTAAAAATTGACCAAAAAAACGTGTGCAACATAATATATTTCATTTTGCTTTAAACAAATCCTTATTAAATTATTTTACTACTGGACATAGGTCTCTCCGTATGTTTTTCACTTTTGTCGGCCTTGTGCCTTTTGGAACCAGTTCCTACCTATATTTTCTTTATATCGTCCAGCCACCTTCTTTTTGGCCGGCCTCTTCCTCTTGTTGTTTCTCTCGGCCTCGTGAGGCTCATTGTTTCAAGCCCGTATGTGGCCACTGGAAGTTTGCACGTATCGTATACTTTTCTTTTAAGGTTAATCGGAATGGTGTTATTCCCGAAGATGTACTCATCCGTCTAGTTATTTCTGCGGTTTGGTTTGTCTTGCTTCATTTGATTGTGTGTGTTTTTGTTTTATCGATGTTCATTTTTAGGGCTACCGCCTTTGCTCCTACGTTGAGTTCTGTTAGCATTTCCGCCAACTCTATGGCGTCTTTTGCGATTAAACGATGTCATCAGTAAAACGGAGGTGGTTGAGTTGCACGCCATAGATCTTTAATCCTCTTTGACTCCATTGCAATGATTTAAAAACATCTTCTATGATTGGGTTGAATAGCTTTGGCGAGATTTTTGACTTAAATAGATTTCAATTAACCCAAAGATCTTGATTAAAGTAGCGTATAAAATTAATAATTATTTAATAAAGAGATAACTTTACTTTAAGCACCAAATGTTGCACAATACGTACAAATCGTCACACCGGAAAACAAACTTCACGTTAAGTTCGCCAAGTATGTCGTTTGCGAGGACGAATTTAAATACGCACGGTTGTACTTTGCCCATATTCTTTTCGTGCTTTTGTTTTCCTTTGCGGGATTCGTTATCCATTTTTTGTTGTAGTCTCTAATGTCATTTCGAGCTGCCTTTGAAATATCCTTATTCAATGTCCTCAGTTGGTCTTTATTTAACGCGTGTTTGTGTAGCAGTTCTCGCTTTTGGATCAACGATGGCGTTGTTGGCAGTTGCTAAGCAACATTGTTAGTGAAATTATTACCGTCACATATTTCAACAAAATGAAATTCAAAAATATACATTCATTCTATTCAGATGATAATTAGTGAAATATTGTTATGTTTCTGTAGAAAGTGACTCTCTCTTCAGCCCGTATTTGTCCACTGCTGCACGTAGGCCTCCTTTAAACTGTTCCATGTCGATCTTCTTATTGCGACTTGGTGCCATTCTTTCCCCGCGGTCTTCTTTATGTCATCAAGCCATCTTTTTTGTGGTCTCCCGGTGCTTCTTTTTGTTACTGTTGGTCTCTAGTTGGTAATACTGTGTTTCCATTTGTCGGTATTTTCTCTGGCCACGTGCCTCTTGGTTTGTTATTCTGTCTCTTAAGCTTATGCCGAGCATTGCACGTTCCATTGCTCGTTGACAGGTTCTTAGTTTGTTTGCACTTTTTTTCTGTCCATGTCATCGTTTCAAATACGTTGTTACGGGTAGTATGCACATATCGTAAACTTTTCGTTTAAGGCAGTGAGGTATGACAGAGTTCCTGAGTATATGCTTAAGTTTGCCAAAAGCTGTCCAGCTTTGGCTTATTCTTCTGGAAATTTTTGCTGTCTGAAAATTTCTGCTGCGTCTGATATACCTAAAATTACTAATCGATGTTTAGTAATGTATTTTAACATATCACATTAAACAGTTGCAAATTAATATGAATATAACATTTTTCGCATTATTAACAATATACTCTGCCACAAAACTTACCTTAGAACTATTGTTCTTGAAAAATTTCAAAGAAATCCTTATGTTATAGAAGTAACTTATCGCACAAAAATAAACTTCAAATTTTAGGTTTAATAAAAATACATCAATAGTTTTCTTACCTTTATAATGCATTTTTCTACAATACTATAATAGGTGTAATTTAATTTCTCTTTTATGAATATACTCTTTGTTAACCCTATAATTTATCTTTTTACCTTATAATAGGACCAATATTGTAATACAATTTTTTATATAAATATCAAGCTTTAATCAATGAGATGCAAACAAATATGGCAAAAATACACCGGGTGTCCCATGATTCGATAGCCATAGCTTAAGAGCTTATTCCTTGGGTGGTTTTAAGTTAAGTTTTCTCCAAAACTCAATAGTTAAGGAGTTAGTAATATTAATTTTAAGAGAGCATGGAGAATAAAGTAAAATGCATGCTGAGTCAAGTAATGTAATGTTTTTTTTAATTTTTATTACTAACATAAGTTTAAAGTTTTGGTTCAAAATGTCCCCCCCGCTGCCTCACATCACATTCTTCCTCTTCTAATAATTGAAGAAAAAGCTCTCGGAAGAATGTCTGGGTCATTTCGTATGAATGCAGCTGCAACCATAATATTTTGTATTAGCTCATCTCTGGTTTATGGTTTATTTGAATAAACTAAACTTTTCATGTGTACCCAAAGATAATAGTTGAGAGGTGTTAAGTCCGGTGATCTTGGAGGCCAGAGAACTGGACCACCTCTTCCAATCCATTGGTTAGCAAAAGTTGTTATTTAGGTATGTTCTTACATTTATACCAAAATGAGGAGGTGCGCCGTCATGTTAAAACCACATGTCAACTCTGTTTTGAAGTGGAACATCCTCCATTATTCCGGTCAAATCGTTTTGTAAAAAATTTGGATAATGCTCGGATGTTAAACGTTCTTGAAATACAAAAGGCCCAATAAGAAGATTATTAAGAACACAAAACCAAATATTCGACGAAAAGAGGTGTTGAAAATGCATATCCGTGGTTTCAAAAGGGTTTTCAAGTGCTCATGAACACAAGACACCTGTTCCCTGCGTTTCGCGCGGAGTACCAACTAAAGCGCCAACTCAAATATTCGCGATTAAATCGCAAATTTTAAAACATGGAACAAAAAATTACGTTACAAATGACGTGACTAGTTTTTGACTCGCTGAATTTCTTAGTGGGACCCTCCAATCCTTGGCTGTTGGGTTATTTTAACCTAATTCCATCTTTAATAAAAAGAATTGTCTCAGGAACATCATTTATTTGGTCCGCTGTCATGAGGGTTTCCCAAAAATTGACTGATGTTGTACCCATTTAAGTGCCCTTCTCATCGGTGTTATGCACTGGCTACCTTTTTATACGTTTAGTAGTAACTTTCCCAAGGATTACCATTTGACCGGGCTCTTTTATTGTTTAGCATTACCTTCACTGGGTTGACTCTTATAGCCATAATAACCTTTTCTCTGGCATCCTCGTTCTTGTGGCCCGCCTTACTCACAAGCCTTTGATACGTAGTTATCAGACCTTGAAGTTTTTGAACGAGTTCTTTATTGCTGTTGCTTGGCTGGTATTTCTCCACTCTACCTTTCCCACTGGAGATATCTACATGCTCTTCTTTTTTTTTGGATCTCAATTAGTATGTTCTGACGTTTTTGAAGAGTAGCCTTCTTTGGGATTATTTACTTGGTGTATGCGGCTCCTACCTATCCTAACTTAAAATCATCAACATTTTATGAAATACAATTATGGATATTCCTTTTATTACTATTTTATTATTGAATACAATGTCAGATAGCACTAAAATCCAATTGTAAATTTTATTTTTGTGCTCTTAGTAAATTATTAAATTTGTAGTTTGTGAGGAAGTGTGTGGACAAGAAGATCTCTTCAATGATGGAAAAACTATAGTAAGCAATTTGTCCTTGGATGAACTCAAAGAACTAACCCAAAATCCATCGTCACTTAAAAGACTTGAACTTCGAGTTAAAATTTGGTGTAAAAAGTTGTCCGACATTCTTAAAGAAAGCGAACAAATTCGAAGAGAAAATCATTCATCTGGTAATTACGTAGTAAAAATTTATAGTTTTTTTAAATAAATTTATTTAAATTACAGGACCACAGGATGAATTGGAATATTGGAAAAAGCGCGGTGCGCAATTCTCCCAAATTGTTGAGAATGTGCAAAACGTAGAAGTGCAGAGAACAATATTATCGTTACAATTTGCTCGCTCAAAGTTTCTTAAAGAGTGGAGGGAAACTGATGAAAAAATTACGTTTTGTTATAATGAAGCTAAGGATAATGCTAAATATATACAAGCTTTGGAAAAAAATTGTCATTCTCTTTATTTGGATGATCCTGTAATTTTTATCTAGTACCCCAAAAAAGATTCACCAAATAAAAGTTCTTAATTTATAGGTGAAAATGAAAGATTCCTTGCTGGGACTTTTGCAAACCGTTCGATTAATTCATAATGTTTCTCAATTTTACAACACATCGGAAAGAACTTCTGCTCTTATGGTTAAGGTATTTTTATTACTTTTTTTTATTTAGCATTTTCAGTTTTATATTCTTTAGATAACTAATCAAATGATTGAAACTTGCAAAGGTTACATAAATTGCCGAGGTTCCGAAACTATTTGGTCACAAGAAAGGACTTGCATAAAAGATAAATTGCTTCATTGCATTCAACTTAATAACGTTTATCAAAGGAGTTACAAAATTGTTAAAAGCCAAGACATCATACCAAACCAAGTTCCATTTAATTTTTCAGAGAATTATGTATTTGGAAAGTTTAACGGTTTCTGTGAGAGGTTGAAGAAAATTATATCAATGTTTGATATGATAGACGATTACGATGAATTGTTCCGAAGAAGAATGGAAGGATTGTTGCTAGGCGAACGTAAATATTGATATTAATAAGTATTTTGATAAAAAATTTATTTGATTACAGATTTGGATGAAGCAATCAAACGGTTCGAAGAAATAAAAAATGTCATAATGAAGAAAACTTACGACTATTTAGATCAACGTAATTTACTTTTCGATCAAGATTTTGATATTTTTCTTAACCAAATTAACGAGTTGATACAATGGATAGGAAACATAATTGAACACAATTTCGATAGCGTATGGGAAACCCCGCAAGGCATAAGGTTTTTGACAAGGTTTGAAAAAGTGGGTGAAAAAATTCCAATTACAAAAATTGAAGAAAAGTATGAGAGGATTTTAAAACATTGCGAAAAAGAGGTGGAAAGGATTATTAAAATGTTTAGGAAACAAAAGGATGATCCTCCGATACCAATGCTTTTTCCACCAATTGCAGGAAGAATTAAATGGTCAAGATCTTTAATTTGTCATTTGGAAGAACTCATGGACAGCATCACAAATCATAATGTATTAAAAACTTTACCAGCAACTACTGAATTGTCTAAAAAATATAGATCTGCTGAACATATGTTACGAAATTATGAAGATGATATAATTGCTGTATGGATGAATCAACATGTAAGAATATACAGACCCATCGAAATTGATTACTAACCATGTGACCGCGTAAATATGCATAACGAGTTGGTTTATGTTTAGAAAATAATTTTGAACATTAACTATGAAGAATGAAGAATCAACAGTTATAGTCAGTGAACAAATGAACTTTTACTGTAAGTTACAACAACCGCCAATGATTGAAATATCCAAATATCTGATTAATTGTACGGGATTACCACCATTCAATATCAAATGTCGTTTGGGCTGCCTACCTACACGGTCACGTGGTTATTAATCAATTCCGATGACTCTGTATAAAAACATACGCTTGACCCGTTCTTTAAAATTTATATGCAGATTTTATAATTTGGAAATAATTGCAAATAACGATATCGCATATTATAACTTAAGGTTTTCTACCAATTACATAAGATTTATTAAGGAAAAAAAATTTCTAAATGAAAAAACTCATCGAGAGAATTAGAGAATTAAATTTCAGCAGAATTTTCGGAACTATTTTGCAAAACGGCTCAAATGAAGTAGTTTCAGTAGTGAAAACCACATTGTCTTAATGCTTATTATACATAATTTGAAAATATATTTTATTGACAACAGACTATAACTTACTAATTACGCCAGGGGGTAGCGCGTCAAGCGCTACGGGTCAGGCGTATAGGTAAAATACCTATGTATATATTCCCTTTTCTCAGGTCTCTGACGTTGATAAATGCTTAAAATATAATTTACTTATAATCTGTCCTGAACAAAATAAACTAAAAGTAAACCTCCACAACACAATACCGCTATTAATTAAAGAAACAGATTTGATGTTGAAGATGAATTTACCCATTCCGATTGTGGCTCATACAATATATTCCAAGCAAGAACATTTTAATATTTTAAAAGATTCCCTTCAGGTAATCCAAATTCACCCAATAAATTTTAACATTCATTTAACAAAAATTTAATTTTAGTTTTTAGTTAATGATTTCATCAACATTGTCAAAAGTGTTAAATTGGAGGCGCGGCCCCTATTCCTACCACATCTTGAAAAACTAGTTGAAATCATAGAACCCGGCATAACAGAATTAAATTGGGTTTCATCCAATTGGAAATCGTATCTTAATAAGGCTAAAAAGGCAGTTGAAGGGTTTGAAGTATTGGTAAATTTTATTTCCATCAAACTATATTCTAAACTTTTATTTTCAAGTAGTAACAAATGAGTTTTAGGTGGGAAGAGTAAATGATGTTTATGTAAATAGAGTTTTGGAGGTGTTGGAAAATATGCAAATGGTTTCCTTGCATTCTTTACCTGATCCTAACAAAACTTGGACAGTGGAATATTTTTTGGAAAAAATAGAGGCAATTTGTCGAAGTGCAGCAAATGAATTGCATATTAAAAGTTTAATGGTTGAAGAAGCGGTTGAAGAAATACTTCAACTGGTGCGCAAAGCTAAATTAGCACATCCGTCTTTATCACAAGATGAATTCTTTACAGAAGGTAATTTGTGTAATTATAATAATATTCATATCTACAATATTAAATTAATTAGATGGAATTGAGTTACGCCAAGAGGGATTAACCTCTTCAAATCAACAATCTGACTGGTCCGCTATTTATGAATGTTTTGAAAAACCCCACTCGTTATTTGGAAAGGGTTTAAGTAAAACTCTACAAGACATGGTTAAAAACGCCGTAACTGATATGCGTAGATATTATAGTAGAAAAGTAATCGATGTACTTATAAAAATTACCAAGCAATCTTTAGAAGCTTTAAGAAAAAGATTTACTGTCACGGGTAATTACAAGAAATAAACTATACTTTAGTTTCATTTATAAAATGATATCGCTAATTTATATTTTTAGAACTAATAGCAAAATCTCCTGTATTTTTGCTGCAAGCTGTACTTCTCATTCCGAAGGTTTCTATTCAACCAGGATTGGAGGAAATTCAAGAAACGCTTATAATAGCTGGAAGAAATATAACATCGGTGTCAAAAGGAGTTGGCCAATGGAGCGGAGGACAAGGAATGGTAAATATCATTTAATTACGCATGTATGTACATATCGGTTAATTGGTACCATTACTGCTCGTATGCACGAAGGATATTTTAGGATGTGTACATTTTCTTAAAAAAAAGTTTTGCAAAAAAAAATATGTTTTACAACTCAAAGATCGTTCGATTTAAATCTAAAAACGTTATGTAAGTAAACCATTTACTAATTGAGCAAGGCCCTTAAAAAATAATTTAAGTAAATAAACATATTCTTATGTTAAAAGCAGCGAATAAGACCACCGATAAACCGGTAAATTCCCTCTGTTTATAAAAATGATTTCTTAAATTAAGCAATTCGTAATTCATAATTGTATAAGTAATATTAAAACAGTAAGCGTAAAAAAATATGTATAGTCTGTGATAGAGTATGATTTTGAAACTTAGGACGAGGACGTCATAAAATATTTTAAAACATACCCATAAATATGAAAACATCGACTTACTTATATGTTAAAAATTCTTTAAGTGCAGCGATTTGGATCAATATATTTTTTATCTCTCTCAGGTTAGGTGAGGGTGAAGAGCAGATTGTAACAAATATGATCTCCCTCTCAGGTTAGGTAAACATTTTTCTTTTATATGAGATTAGGGTGTGAAGCGGTTTGAATTAATAGAATTTACGATATTTTTCCTCTTAGATTGGGTTAGTTTTCTGACCTAACCAAGTATTTTCAATCAGGTTACGAATACTTTTTTCTTAAGGGCTAGCGCAGGGTGCGAAGCTGTTTGGATTAATAAAATTTAAAAAAAAATTCTCTTCCAAGTTAGTTTAGGTTATATGATTATAATAATGAATAAATAGTTTATTTATATAGTCAGGTTAGATTAGGGCAGTATTTTGTAAAATGTGAGGCGCGAATCTTGGGTGGTTGCTTAAAAAATACAATTTTTTTTATCGATCATAGTTTAGATAATTTTGGTTACATTACGGTGATTTTGCTCCAAGTTAATCGATTTTTATCAAAATTTAGATAATTTTGATTAAAATTGCACAAAATTTTAGTCATTTAAGCAGTTTTAGTTAAATTCGTAAAATTTTAATAAAATTGCTAGATTTTGGTTAAATTTTTGTAATGATTTTGGTCATGGTTGATTAATTTATCATAATTTAGATAATTTTGGGCAAATAAGTGGGATTTTGGTAAAAATTTAAATGAATTTGGATAATTTTGAACAATTTAGGTCAAAATTTAGATGATTCTGGATTAAATTGTAATGAGTTTGAATAAATTTAGTCCATTATTTTCAAAATATAAATGATTTTCTTTATATCAAAACGTTTAACATTTACGTTCATATAAATTTGCTAAATATGGGCAATTTTGGTGAAACCTTTTTTTAAATTGCTATGTTTTTAAACAAGTGAATGGAATATTGAAAGACTAAAAGATGCAGATATATTAAAAAATTTCGTAAAAGACATGGAAGAAGGAATTATAAAAAATGGAGGAGGCATAAATAGAAGATGGGAAAATATAAAAAAGATTATAAACCATACGGCAAAGAATAATATTGGAGAAGTCAAAAGGATGTCGGGAAATGAATGGTGGAACGAAGAATGTAATAGGTATGCTAAAGAAAAAATTAAATCAAGAAAAGTATGGCTTAAAGTAAACACAAATGCAAAAAAAAAGAAGAATATGATAAGACGAAGTGGGCATGTAACAAGATAATAAAGAAAACAAAACAGTATTGGTTAAAGAATAAAATGGAAGAAATAGAAAAAGAAAGATTAAACACCAAGAGTTTTTACCAAAAAATTAAAAAAAGTAAGAAAAGAGTACCAAAAGGCTTAAAAGGAGTGCAGACAAAAGATGGCAAAA
>JARJDX010098799.1:0-12742 GCA_030264735.1 Gymnusa sp. GC000175
TACACACTCGAACAAGGTCTTCAGTCATCGGACTTTTCCGCCTTGAGAATGCTCCCTGCAATGGCGAGCGGAACGTTGGCAACAACCAATAAACATACGCGACTTAAACCCGAAAGTTAGAAAACTTAATCGACCTCAGTCGCGAAAGTCTAAATTCTAAATTAAAAGCCTAAATATGAATTTTCAGAACGATCAGTTTAGCCGTCTGGGCTGTAGAGAGGACACAGACAGACACACACACACACAGACACCACTTCTAAATCAACTTTTTCTGAATGAGGGAGGTCAGAACGGATATTTCCGCAAAAATCTCTATTTTGAACATTGTCGCGATTGCTATACTTTAATTTACTTTGTGAATGAAATTAAAATACAGTCTAAATAGTTTTAAGTACGAGAGTATCAAAGTACTCTACCAGACAAGACTAGATGAGAAATTAAACAATACATTAGGAAGAACATTGGTAAAACTACATATTCTTCTTTTTCTTTTTATGGCACTACAACTCGATGTGAGTCAACAATCTCCCTCCACTATTATTTATATGTGCCCTCCAGTTTTGCGCTCCCATTTTCTGTTGATCGTCCCTCTTTCGCTTCTCCACCGGTGTCTTTATGATCACCACTCTTTTCAATAAATGTATCAATGGATATCCAATGCCCAAAAAATTAAAATTAGCCTATATACTCGTATCATCTATCTATAAAAAGGAAACAAACGAAAATTCTCTAATTATAGAGGCATATCCATTACGAGTACTTTAAGTAGGCTTGACGGAAGACTATTACTATTATTAAAGTATTTAATAGAAGAAGAATACGAAGAACACAAAGAAGAGCAGATAGGTCAGAACGGACAACGTATTCTGCCTTCAAAAATAATTAAAAAATACTTGGGAATAAATAAGATAGACTTACACAACATTAACTACAAAATACCAATTAGTAAACCATGGAATTAGAGGAGACGAAATATAATAAGTCAAGCTATACCTTAACCAAAGCAGTTAAAAACTTATACTTGCCTGTCGGTGTAGAATCATATAATATATCGAAAATAATAACATAATAAAATCGTGTCAGGAATTGAACCATCTTAAAGTGGTCTTTGATCAAACTTGTACGCAGGGAAATAAGAACGCAAATCTGTCAAGCGAGGATTGGGTGTCTAAATAACATATTTTGGAGCAAAGAAATTGGAAAAAGGAGGAAATATAGCATACAATGGTGAAAAGCAGTCTACTATATGGATCGGAAACATGGCGTCTTATAAAGAAAAATAAATGCAGTGAAAATGAACGTGTTTCGAAGATCCCTGGAAGTTTCCTAAATGGAAAAAAGAACGAATGAGGAAGTGTGGGATTGAAGAACAATCAACAATCAAACAAAATAAACAATTAACATGGTACGGACACGTACAACGCATGAATAACACTTCCTAAGAAAATAATGAAATGGATGCCGCCATGTCCAAAAAAAGAGAGGAGGAGAAGAGAAAAGACGGAAAGGGTCAAAAAGACAATGAGTACAAAAACTCTTAAAAACGACCAATGGGCAGATCGCAGAGAGTGCTGATCAACTTTGCAAGCCGTGTTTTAATTATTCTCCCAGTTCTCCCAGTCCATGATTTGTGCTATTTCGGAAACATATTTAACATACGATTATGAGTTAAATTTTGAAAAACCAACATCGGAATTTTACGACCATTATTCCCTCGAAAGGCAATGAGCACTGTGGTACTTGCCCCAGAAAAACTTCCTCAATTTAGTGATTCGAAATCCACATTAAACTGTAGGTCCTTTGCTTTCGTGTAGTGGAAAAAAACGCACAACACGAAAGTAAGCGGGGAAGTCGCCTACGCTCGGTAACGGGTATGGCACTACAAGAAGAAGAATAATTTATCAAGTACACGACACTTTGTAGCCAAAACAATTTTTTACAACCTCCCATAAAGCAATTTAATATCGAACAACCCGTTTTAAAGTTACATGCGAAAAATTTCATACATTTGGTCTAAAAAAATCACGAATTTTTCGAAATTTTCAGATCGCTTATTTCGACATGAACCACAAGTTTTTACCGAATCTGAACTATTTACTTGTTCACAATCATCATCTTATCGATATTTAATCATTTACATTGAATTCTAATTTTAATATAATCAACATATGATTATTGCTCACGATAAAGAATCATAAAATTTATCAAAATGCCTCAGTAACTTTAAACAAAAGAATTTTTATCTATATACGTCAAATTATGGGCGTAGGGATGACTACACCACCTGCACAAAGATTTATCAAAAATTTAAACGCATTAAATTTATAGTAGAACACATTAATTCTTATATAGACTGAATCATTATCAACTGATTACCTAACAAATTATTCGCGATAAAGAAGAAAGCAAAATTTTAATTGTTATTGTTAAAGATTAAATGCGCTTACATTGGCCTTCAAAACATGTGTTTTATCAAAACTTTAGGCGTAATTTAAACCCAAAAGTTAGACAATCTACGTTGATTTAAGTCGTAATATTGGGCAAATTTGGTTTCTGAGTTTGTAATAATAGCTTTAATTCCCTAAACAGTTTGAACAGTAAAAATTCTGTGGTTGATTTAAATTACCTTAGTTTAGGCATTAATATTTTTTTTATTAAGATAGCAGAAAAAGAAGTGACATACAAGTTGTAACTTGATGATTTAGAATTAGAAAAAAAGAATGAAAAGAAAAGATATAAATAGGATGCCAGATAGCCAAAAGAGCAATGAATGAAAATTCAAACTTCTTATTGTTGAGATGTCGTGATAACACTATGATGTTATCCGTCTAACCATGTCTAGCCATCTCTAGCAATTTTGAGCAGCCTTTGTATTTACATTGGCTACATTTTCTGTTGTTTGGCTTCATCCCGCTATCTGACCTTCCTCGCCTATCTATACCCTCTACCATTCTTTGGACTATGAGCTTCTCGATGTTGGTGTCTGGTCTTTTGGCTATATGGTCTAAATGCCTTGCAATATTTTTTTGAAAATTCAGTTGATTCGCATAAATAGGTATTCTTTGATTTTTAACGAATTTCTTATATACACCTTAATTCTTCTTGCCGTGTATGGTATTCTTAACATTGCGTTCCATATGGTCATTTAAAATGCGTCGATTTTATTGCGCTCGTACTGTCTTAAAGGTTTTAGACCCGAAATTAGTGCCTTAATTAATCTGACAAGAATACAAACACTAATGATTAATGTATTCCTGTATGGACATTCATTGGTGTTTATATTCCTGTATGTACCCCCCACCCGCCCTTATTAATATTTACTAATTTCTGTTTTTAAATATGAGTAGTCAACAACACTACAACAACTAATACAATTGGTCTCAGGAATACCAAACCAAAACTGCTATTCATAGGGCAAAAACTTGTTCTTCACGAGCAAATTAAATGGATACTACCTGAGTCTTCATCTTGCCTAGCTCTACGTTTTATTTCTTCCATGGAGCGTATTTGTTACAAGTGAGCCAATATAAGTGGAGGTGACTTGGTACTTGTCAATTTTTGAAGTTCATAATGGTTTTCATTTACTCTGTCGGAGGTCATCACTTTGGTCTTTTGTCTTTTTAATTTTTGCCATAATATTGGTCATCTCACTGGTGTAACTGGCTGCTACAATGTTGTCGTCTGCTTATCTTAGATTAGATAGTCTTTTTATATATTAGGATTTCACCATTCCAAGAGCTCTCCTCATGATATATTCAAGTGTTGCGGTGTGAGTATGCACCTTTCTTATACTCCGGGATTAACCCTTAATTTATCGGAAAGTCGCTGATCTTTTGTAAATGTCGCAGAAGCCTGATTATATTGGACAGAAATCAATCACCAATATGAAATAGGGAGGAAATGAAGAGGAAGACAACCTATAAAATGAAAGGAATGACAAATTAAAAATAAGAAGCTGTAATCCTATCCAAAGAAGACCTAATATATTCTACATCGCTTCAAAGCACCATATCCGTTTAACATATACCAAATTATGTTTTAGGCAGCCTCTTTTAATAGCACGCTTGTAGTTAATCTAAATTGCTGCCCAAGATTCTTCAGCTACGATGTTTTTCTTCCTTCGATTTATCTTTCTTCAAATTTTTTTTTGGATTGCTAGGATCTTGTGTTTTTCGTGAACAAAAAAGTTTTTTTTAGTGAACAGTTTTCCAGCCTTTCCGCTATTGACAGTTTCTTTTTATAGTAAACCGTTTTCTCATCTTCACTGCTTTGAAATTTTTTTTTGTTCTGTTCATTACATGGATCGGCCAACTATTTTTATTACACGCCTTCAAACTCACATTTCGAAGACTCGAGATTCTATAAGGGCATCTCTAACTCTTAACTTAACTTTAAAGTTAGGTGTTGCTCACGTTTAGTTAATAAATTAAATACCTTTAGTTGAACTTGTGGACTATCGGAATCTAGTTAACCAGTTAAACATTTTTTTTTTTGATAACATTCTTTAATTGATTTTGATGACTTTAAACTGAGAAAATTAATTTTTGATTGCATTAGTTATGGAATTTGTTTTCATTTGTTATGCATTTAATTTTTATTTGCAGTCTGAGTTCGTCTGTTTTCTAAGGTAAAATGTTTTTGGTTTAAATTTCTTAAGCTTTTTCCTCTGTTGTAGATATTGACTCGTCTAAGAATCATTTTTCTTACTCTTAGTCAACATGTATTCGAAATTGTGTTTGAATCTCTTCAGTTTTACTACGCCGGGATAATTTTGTAATGCATTAACAACTCAAGTGAAGTGTAGTTAAAATTTGGTCTGGTATTAAGAATATAAAAATTAGGCTAAAAGTAGACCGTATCTATCTACATCCAAAAGCAAGAGCTCTCGCTTAAAAACGGGTTGATAAATACATATTGTCTATTGACGTATGAGTAATTATATATAATTTTTTTTATTATTTTTGTTATTTATTATTAACATAGTAAATTATCACAATTAAAGCAAAGATGGTAATGAAATTTCGAGGATTTGTTTTCTATTGATGATTTATATGTACTTGCATAAATAAAGTTAAGTACAGGAATACAAGTAATAATATTTACTTACCGTGCATATGGTGGGTGCTTGGAAGACTCTTTCACGTGTTTCTCTTTGGACTGATCCTGGACTGGGAGGTTTGGTTGCACTGGAGGTAGTTGCTATGGTGGTTGTAGCCGTTGAAGGAGCTGGAGTTCGTTGAGATGAAGTGGATATAGCTAAATTTGGTTCGCCACTTGCCATTGTTGTTAGTAAAGGTGAGCATTCTGGTCTGAAAAACCAGGACGCCACTGATGCCCACTGAAACAAACAAATAGAGGTAAAATAATTTCTTGAATTCTGTTTATATTATTTCATGTTGAAAGATTCTCAAGTGGTTTAAGATAAATTACATTCTTATGTGGCGTGGGATTAGGAAATATGTCATATAACCTTTTGACACGTTTAAGGAGGCACTTAAGTATGGGAAAATTAGATTAAAACGTAAAGCGTGGCATTAGATATGTCATGCTGAAGTGACAAAAATATCGCATTTGCAAGCTGTTTTATTTTTATGACATTTCTAAAATTAAGTTTTTTAATGGAAACCTTCGACACATGATAAAAAGTTTTAAATTTTTAGTGACACATTTAATACGTCACGTGCGCAACACACATTTATGATGGGTGTTTAAATTCTAGTGGTTTCAGTTTCACGCTCTCGTACACAATTTTAACTTTTATACCTTTTTACAAACAATTTTTTTACTAATATTACAATCCAAAATTATAATTTTACTTGAAAAAATATAATATGGATTTAACCTGTTATATAACTTTATTATTACAATAACAAATTTATCTTCCTTGCAATTGTGTCTTGTTGCACTGAAGCAGTATGAATAGATCCAAACACTTTTGATAGGAAATCTTAACGTAAACACGTTGTGTAGATTATGCACTATGCATAAAGTTTATCAAAACCTGGTGCAAGTAATCGCTGCAATTTAAATGATTGCACCTAAAATCAATCAATCATGTTTTACAACCATATTTTCCAAACAACAATTCTTAAGTATTTTACCTTAGACAATCATTACTCATATATTTACCATAATCAATATTTTATTTATATGGGGCATAAATTTTTATATTAAACAATGTTATTGTTTTAATTTTTAAAACAATTGTTTATTATATTTACTTGAAAAATAGTCTTACCTAAAAAATGTAATTTAAAAAAATGTTAATTTTATTTGTAAAATATGAAAAAAAATCGATAGAAAAAAACTGGAACGCCTACCAAAAATAACCTTCATCTCCCAGAATTATTTTCCAACAAATAGTTGCTGGTAGATAGCTTATAAAGCTAAAATTAGTAAAACTTTCAATAATGAGCTTCACAAGGGTATACATAACATTTTTAAAGATGTGTTTAATGTAAGCTTCGCGATTTTTAATGTTTTTGGTGATTTTCCTCTTCCTTGCCATAAGTATCGTCATTCACATACCAAATTTTCAAAAGAAGTGTTTGAAGTAAGTAGCTTTACGATATTTAACACTTCTGATAATTTCCTTCCTCTTTGTCATTAGTATCGTGGTTCACATTTGAAATCTTCAGTATTCGCGAGTACATCCATACATAAATCATTTCAGATGATTATCCACATAATAAAGCAGCACTGATAACACTAGTGGTCTTTGTAGCACATTATTCTAGACACCCGACCGTTACGCTCAAGATCATGTTTTTAAACACTAGAACATAAAAAACTTTTTTCGGCAAGGGGTTTCATGGCTAAAACCTTCTCTGGTGCAGAAAAGATGAGAAATCATTTACCTCCCGTAGTTAGGAATCCACGTAAAACTGTCGGTCCTCCTGTAATATATGTTGCCAGGATTACAGGCAGGACGCGGCAGCAATTGCGATTTTTTAAAAATATCTTTAAATTTTTTTTCAGATATTACTTCATCTTTCAAAAGATTTCGATGTGGTTTCGTCACACTTTTGCTCCAGCCTTCAATCCATTCTATACTTTCACATCATTATCTATTTTTGCTGGCGACCATGATTTTTGTTTTTTGGGAGTTCAAACTCTTGGCTTGCAACATTTACTTCGTCTAAAAGTCACCACAATATCGTCTACATCTACAAGAACCAAGTTATCGTCAGCATAATAAATTTTGCTAAGACATTTACCGTCAACCTTTAGTCCTTTACAACTTCATCCATATTCTTTTGAAATATCACGCCAAACAAATTAAAGGGGGTTAATTAAAGGTTGTACGCTTACCATTCCCTTTCATTAATTTTCAGTAATGCTGTAGTGTAACTAATCGTGATCTCAGCTGTTCTAATGCAGTTTTGAATGACATTGATGTCTTCACTATCGAGCCCTATTTGTTTAAGTACATTGATGATAATACTTTTGAAATATTAGTTCAGATTGCAAATTAAAGGGGAATGATAGGAAGATGTACGCTTACTTTACCTCTTTATTATTGATCCCAGTTCTTGATGAAATTGATGTCTTTACTACCAAGCCCAATATATTTAGGTATTGATGAGAATAAGGATGTTAGCTTTTTTGCTATAGTCCACACACGTATTCTGCAATTCCTTAGACATATAACACGCAGAGCCGAAAGTCTTGAAAAGACCATATACCAAGGCAAACCAATGGGAAGAAGACGTGGTAGATCACCGCAGCGGTGGATAGATATAACGTCCACTATCTTTAAAAAACCGTTTGAGAATGCGCTACGTATAGCACAAGATAGGATGGAATGGAAGAAGATCATCCATGACCCAGTCCCAAACGAAGATTATGGTTAACCACAATACATCTTATTAGATATCATGATGATTGATGATAATATTGTTACAGGCTTTTTCATAACTAATAAAGGAAGAAAATATATTTTTTTAATGGCCAGGATATTTTTGAACAAGAATTTAAATAGAAAACAAGACATCTTTTATCCGAAACTGCTTTAAATTAGAACTGAGTTTGAACGATATTTTTTCTTTTTTTGTTCATAGGCGAGTATGCACAATTTTTAGAAACACTTTTAGTACATGAGTCATGCGACTGACAAGGTGGTAATCATTGCAATGTTTTTCGTTTGATTTTTTAGAAAGGGTAATGAAGGTGGATTTTAGCAAACCAGCAGATATGATTTCAGATGTGATTGTACATCTTTAACATTATGTCGAAGTGGATCAGCTTGGTTAATTTTGTGTGTAGTTAGTTAGTTTTCTTAGTTTTACTTAGAGTATTATTAGATTTTTTAGTGCATCTTTGATGACGTGAGATCTTAGTCTCTGAAGCGATCTGATCTGATCTTAATCTCAGCACCCGAATACGTTTTTATGCTATTCGGAAACGTCTTTTAATCATAAATGTTGTTGATATGGTTTCTAATAACTTATTGTTTATTGTTATGGTAACACTAATTTTTTGCTCTTTCGTAAGAGAAGGACCCAGTCTTACTAGATATTTTAGCGATGTGTCTGGTCCAGATCTTAACACCAATTTTGTTTTAAAAAGTTTTGTTAAGTGGTTGCAGTTTTTCATGTTACGTTTCGAAATTGTGCGGCAGTAGTAGTTGAAGGATAACGCAGTCCAGCAACAAATCTAGTCCAAATAATCATTAGTAATGCAGTGTACACCATATACACTACCTTTATTATTTTTTCTTAGTGCCCTGTTTCTTAACTATTGCCTTAGAATTATTCCTAGCAATCATAACTCAGGGCACCTTATAACTCAGTTGTCATATTTTCCTTTGATACTTCTTATTTATTTGCTCAAGATAAAATTATAATTGTACTTCTTTAATTATATTATTTTCCCGGTCTATTTGGATCTCATTTTTTTACGAGTATCATACGATAGTAAATGGTATTGTAATTAACATTTTTTTTGAAATTTTCTGGATCTCCTAAACAAGTATTGATCAAAAGTAAAAGATGTCCATGTGTGTAGCACTTTTCTGTGGGTGGGTTTTTAAAATTGTTTTTAGTCCAACTCTTTTAAATTTTGTGTTGAGATCTTTGAACATACTTTTCAGCTACAACTTCCTGTTACTTGACAATGTCATCTACAAATCATTTAGCATTGTGATTCGAACTTCTCTCATTTCTTAAAAATTTATTTTAATCAATACCCCTATGTATTTTATTTTATTTAAATTACAATTTTTAAAATGACCAAAAAACCAAAAGCTCCAAATGTCAATAAAATAATCCCCAATTATGTAGGTTTGTGGTTACCTGTCTTTAAGTTAAAAAAAGGTAGTAAAATAAAATATTATTCAAAAATAATTATTATGCTCCAAACCAGAGTTGCTTTTAAAAATTGAGCTTTATTTTTATAAAATAATTTTAATAACTTAATAAAGATTCTTCTATACAACTTGTTATGGTTCCTGTTGAAAGAAATTGTAATTCTTCCTCATTGTATTTATTTAAAATGGATTTTAATTTGTACGTCCTTGAGGTGTTATAATTTATAGGTAGGACCACATTAAAAACAATTTACAATTCTTCATATTTTTATTGTAAATCATATAATAGAATGGCACAGGATTCAATGATCAATAAGTCATGCATAAGATGATATTCAATTGAATCAAATTAGTACCAAGGTAATCTCTAGATAGAAAGCCCCAAAGGACATATAAGATGAGGAGTAAGGAACAAAAATCATAGATAATTGTGCTTATATTTTTTAAACGATCAAGGTTGTTGTGTATTCAAGAATGTTAAATAATTTATTATTCGATTTACAGAAGTGGTAATCTAAAGTAAATTCAAATTGTATGTAAAGAGATAGGTATCCTGGTATGTGATGTATGAAGTAGAGTATCACATCTCCGACTTGCGACGCTTTAAAAACAAATAGCTGCTCTCAACTAGATTGGATTTCGCGGTTTGCATTTTATATGTGGCTCTCTTCAGTGTATATATACATATACACGAATAACGTACGAAACGGGAACGTCCCCTTTGCCCGAATATTCTGACCACATACCCAACGGCGATTTAACGATGAATGCAAAAACAAGGTCTTCAAATTTAGATATTTGGTGATGAATCCAAATATTACTACCTAAAATTACCCCTGGGGCGAACTTTATTACATGCCTGCCAAAACCTTATACATTACTCAATCCCACCACGTTGGTTTTTAAATATTTTAATTACTTATAATTAATTTTATACACGTAATAAAATTTAAACCAAAAAGCACAAACGACGCCACACACACTTTACTATTATTGTAGAATAATGCTTCATCAAAATTAATTATAATATACGAATGAATTAATTCTTATTATTTATTTTTCTCCCATGATTGTCACACAGATATAGCATTACAATTACTCATATAAAAAATATTTTTAATTAATAAAATTATCAGCAAATTTCTTATGTATTAGAAACTTGCAATAAAAATTGTTATAGTTGATTATTTGTCAGCAAAATTATGAAAAAAATTATGTAATAAAATTAATCAAACGCTTTTAGTAATAAAAATTTATTATTGTCTACACAACTCGATAAATTTGATTTTAATGTTTTATACACTTTACTGTTGTTTTATTATTAAAATAAATATAATTTTGCTATTTAAGAACAATGTTGAGACATATGATACGCAAAAATAACATAATCAATTAAATTATCTAAAAATCGTTTAATTCACTTAAAAATATATTTTAATAACAGTACGTGATATTTTTTGTTAACAATTGCTAAAAAGCGAATCCATTTTAATGACAAATTGAAAAAATTTTAGCGTATTGATTTCCTTCAAATTTTCACAAGATGTAGAAAATTTATTAGATTTTTTCACACATAAAATTCAAAAACTTTTAATGCTTCGTTATGTTGTCACAGATTTTTAAATTACGTTTTGAAATTTTGTCAACTTTCTATAAAAGTGTGATTTGAACTTTTATGGAAAATTGTCAAAATTACAGCCTACCAATTTTTATAGGATGTAGAAAATTTATTAAATTTTGACATACTAATAAATACTTAAAAACTTTAAATGTTTCGTTAATATTGGTAAATATTGAAAATTGCAGCTCATCAATTTCGTTCAAATTTTTATAAAATGCAGAAAATTTTCATATTTTGACTCATATAAAAATCAAAAGCTTCCAAAGCTTCGTTATTTTGTTACAATTTTTTATGTTACGTTCGAAATTTTGTCATTCTTCTTCAAAAGTGTGAAATAAACTTTTAGACGAAATTACTGCGAATTGATTTTGTTTAATTTTTTATAAGATGTAAAAAAATCACCAAATTTTGTCATAATAGAAACTGAACAATGCCTAATGCTTCGTTATGTCGTTACAATTTTTTATGTAAAGTTTTAAAATTGTGTGAATTTATTTTAAAGGTGGAACATGGCAAATTATGGAAATTTCAGCGTATCAATTTTGTTCATTTTTTTAAGAAAATTTATCAGATTTTGACTACTAACAATTCACTGCCACTTTGTTATGTTGTAACGTTTTTTTAGCAAAGTATTATTAATTTTCTTCTGTATAATGAATACCATCGGAATATTGTAAAAATTTCAGCTTATCAATTTCGTTAAAATGTCTATAGGATGCAGTGAAATTAATAGGTTTTGACATTTTGACTTCAACTTACAATGCTTCTTAAGTCGTTGGGATTTTGTTAGTTACGTTTCAAAAATTTACGTCAATTACCACATTTTTTTAGAATAGCAATAATTACCCTAAATGATTAATCGTTTCAAAAATTTACCTATATTATCCAACATTTATTTGATTCTAGCGAAGTAAAAAGTTACTAAACCCTAAGTTAGTTAGCTCAAAAACGTAGAGGTCAATTTTTTTTTAAACTTCACTAATAATAAGCCATCTATGTGTGGAATGTACAATTTTTCTCACGTATGTTTTACCTCATTTTTCTCAATAGTTACTTTTAAAATATTACAATTTAATTATTTCTTAACCAAATTGTATGAAATTTGAAAATTACATGGCTTCAACCTTTCCGAAACAACTGTGCACATTAAATTTTGAAAAATTAAATTAATTAATTAATAAACCTGGAATCATAACAATTCGGGAAATATGATAGGTATAAGAAATCCTCATGTATTTGGTAAAGAAATATTATTAAATAATAATTGATACATTGCCTAAATTATTTTTCGTTATTATTTTGTTATAATTTAAATGCTAATATTGAACAAAGATAAACGTAGTAAGTCTAGCTATAGGCGTGGGTCGGCCAAGTACCGAGCGGCAAATCCATATTCATCATTTGTATATACTAAGCATTTCTTTCTGTATCCGTTACACCGCATCATACTGATACGTCTCTGCATTCATTTCTTCATTTATTTTCCTCAAAATATATAAATTTAAACAACCCTTAAAAAAACCGTTTCACAAAGCAAGTTACATATTTTTTTTACCTAAATAATTCAATGGGCATTTTTCAAATATCTTTTCAAACGAGAGAATTGATGTGAGGCGAGAGTTTTTGTTGTAACTTTTTTTACTTTATCAAAGATAAAGCATTTTAATTGTTAAAAACAATTGAGATTTTAGTGGCAATACACCTTTTAGGGTCCCCTGAACAAGAATTGAACAAAATTAAAAATTGTCTTTGTGGATTTATGTGTGTGTGGCGCGTTTTTTGTGGGCAAGGTTTCTCAAAAACTATTAAGAATA
>JARJDX010098813.1:0-11340 GCA_030264735.1 Gymnusa sp. GC000175
CTCAAGTTACTTCAAAAGATGTTATGGATTGTCTAAAAGCACTTGAACCCTATAATTTAAATAAAAACGAAAAATTAATGATAATTAATAACCCACCCACAACACCTTTAGAAATACAATTGGTAATAATTTATTACTACTACTAATAAAATAATTACAAATTAAATAACAAAACAATTGGTTTTTGAAGAAATAAAATTTTAGATAGTGGAGGAAAGTGAGGAGCGTTTAAGTGATGAACAAGTTGGCGAATTGTTGCAAATAGTAAGTACTCATTTACATGTTTCTAAACCAACTGAAGAAGAAGAAGAAACACAGGAATAAAGACATAATTAAAAAAGCATTTATTGTAATTTTTATATTTTACATAATAGTAATAAATAATTTATCGTTTTTGGTCCCCTAGATCTTCGATTAAATCTTCATCAATCTAAAATAAAAAATATATTATTCCAATAATAAAATTGTCATGATAAATTTTATCACACATAATTGAGACTTTGTGTTCAAAGTTGAAAATCCCAAAATCATTTAAGTGAATGAAGTATGTTTATAAAAATTATTTTAATGCGAAAAATAATTACCTCGGGCCATTTATCGGGTATTATATCAAATAAATCATCTTTAACATCTCCCTGAATAACGATTTCATCATCTCCAGTAACAGATGAACCACAGGCAAATTTTTGTCCAAAAAATTTAGCTGCCACTTTTAAATCAATATCTGTAATTTAAGAATATTAAGCAGTGCTTAACAAGTTGCATATTAAATTCTACCAAAAGTGCTCAATCCTGTAACAACTGTAACAGACTTCTTCTTGCCTCTTGGTGCTCTAGATACGCAAACTTGCTTAGGTCCATCTTCCTTCTTCTTGGCTTTAATCATTCCTTTTCCTCCACGCTTCTGACGTTTTTTTTCTTCCTCTCCGGCACCTTCCAAACCATCATCTCCTATTTTTACTTTTTCAAATTCTGAAGGCAAATGCTTTTCAAGCCATTGTTTACATTTTTCATACTCGGGGTAATATTCGCAATACTAAAAATTATTTATAATTATGCTTATAATTAGTTTTATTCATGTAATTGTGCCTAACCTCAATTGGCATTGTGCAATTACCGCAATATATTACTGTTAGAGGATAGTTTACCCCATTTCTAGGACCTTGTGTTAATTTATCAATGTCTGCCATTACTGTTTTATTTATGTTTGATGTAATTTTATAACAATTAAATTAACGAAATTTCCTAACCTCAAAAGAGGTTGTTTTTTGACATTTAATTTTTGTTGTTGGTAATTGTGAATATATCGATTAAGTTTTAATGTTGGCAACAGTAAGTACTACACAGAGTGTTTAACAAAAAACTTCCATCACAGGTGGGAGCAGGAAAAAACATTATACTCAAACGAAAGGAATAGTAGTCACGTGGTGTCTGTAACTTTTGGACGATTAAAATTTTATAAATATTTTTTGCTAAATTAAATTAAACATTTATTCATTTTATTACCCCCTAAATATTTCTGAAATGTGCAACTTGGCTGGAAAATATCAATTAAAGATGTAAATCGTGTCTAAAATAATGTGTCCTTAGCCTTGTGCTGTATTATATTAACGTTACGGAGGTGTTAAAATTGGTTCGAAAATGCGACCCCCAATTTTTAAAAAAAATTGTCACGACCCCTGAGTAGACAGTAGTGAAAATGAAATTATTTCTGGAATTTCCTTTTATTAGAGGTTTAAATACAACACATAATTTTGTAAAGCAATGGTTTTATTCATGCATATGAGCTATATTTTTTATTATCATATAAAGTTCTTTGAATTTGGCGACCCTGAAAAATTTTCTCGCGACCAGTTTACAACATTATTTTCGCTTATATGGAAGTGGATGAGGTAATGGCCCAAATTTGAATCAAGTCAGAACAATAGCGGTAAGAGTTTAACGATCCCCTAGTAAAAGTGTGATATTAGCAATTGTTAAGAAATTTCGTCGTACCGGTAGTGTGTTGTGTCGGTGCAATGGCTCGAAGAACAGTTTTTACCGACAATAATCAAAGACGCGTTTTTACCAGGTCATACAGTCGCCGAAAAGCCTTTTGTGAAAAATTTGCCGCGGTCGAAATTCTAAAGTTCACAGGCAAGGGTTTCAACAGAATGGCGCAACGAGCCATACAGCCCTCAACCTTTCTTCATGAATATTTTGAAAACGGAATAATTTCTCGTTGAACGGACTCGAATATCCTTTTCATTTGCCTGATCTGACGTCACCTGATGCATACATTTAGGGTATGCTGAAGAAGTTAGTATTTCGGACATAAGATTCGCCAGCAAATATTGGAGAACTGCGACAAAAGATAATAATCAATTTTTAGCCTCGATTTTTATCTATATCTGAACACCCTGTACATAATATTTATTAGTTGTTTCTATAATAGGTGTTTTATATTTAAAAGTTGGTAATATTTTTATTTTTGAATCAATTTAAACTTTTATAGGTTATATTCTCGTTGGATAAAAAACTTTATTATTTAAAATATGAATAAACCAACCAAAAAAGTAAGTTAAGCACTTAATAATAACCAGGAATTTTTTAATTATAAAATTTTAGCAATGGATTGCTTTTAATTTTGATCAAAAACAATTAGTAAGTAAAGAAGTAACTTCTAATGAAAAATCTTTAAAAGAAACAAAATCAGTAAAAACCAAGATTAAATTTAATAAAGAGCAATCTAAAAACGTAAAGTTCTTTGACATATTAGAGCCAAAAAAAGTTGAAGATTTAGCTGTTCATCCAAAGAAAATAATTGAACTTCAAACATGGCTCCAATCCAACGTAGTTTCTGTAAATCAAAGAAAAAGCAGGTCTTTTTTGCTCATTACAGGACCTACAGGTTGTGGTAAAACCACATCTTTAAAAGTAGTTTGTAAAAGTTTGAATATTGACGTGGAAGAGTGGGTTAATCCCATTGATAAAGAGCAAGAATTTTCCAAAGGACAAACTGCTCGCTTATTGGAATTTTTAACCGAAGTCAAATATCCGTGTTTAATTTCTACGTCAAATAATAATAGAAAAATTAGTCTCATTGAAGATTTCCCAAACATTCTATTGAAAAATCCGCAGGAATTTTGTAACATTTTGGAGTAAGTTATTTCATTATTTTAGGTGAAATTTTCTTACTTTCGGGTTTATGTGTATTTTTATTTATTATTATTAAATTACAAAGAATTATCAAGCTGTGAAAGCTATATAAAAAGTTTTTCAACCATTTTTTGAGATTTTGAAATACAGAATTTTAAAGGTTCAAATAGATGCTTCTCTTTGTTCTTACTGTCTGCTGGATGCATATTAAACTATAACCTCCTGCTCCTCATACTTCTTTATCTTCCTTCTCTTTGATCTTGAGTTCCACGACTCTTTCCATCACTTTCGTGGCCTTCGCTTAGGTCGTGATGTGTTGAGTTTTCTGTCTTTGGCCCATCTGGCGAATCTTTTGGGCCCACCTGATCGACGGGTTGGTCCCATTCTCTTCATCTAGTTTCAACCAATCGTACATTCAGATTATGTCTGATGTCCTGGCTTCTCTTTCTATGAAGAAGTGTTACGCCTGATATGGCAAGCAATGCCATAATTTCGGAGAATACATGTGCTGTTTTGTGCTCTTGATTTCCACCCTCTGAAGCTAGAATAGTGCTTTCTTTTGTAAGTGATTCCACAATGTATTTATAGGTTGTTGGCCGTTGTTTCCTTTGGTTCTGCATCTATATTTGCACAATAATAGGTTGTATTTGGTGCCTGTTATCTTTTTAGAATGTATAACCTCTTACCATTATTAACGATTAATTCTGAATACATTTTTTTTAACTTTGCATTATTTATTTATTATTTTAATAACTTACACATAATTATATTAATTTAGAAGTTGCGTTTTAAATGGCACCTCTGCAATTGCCTTTATATGTACAGATGTAAATAGCAACAATCTAAATATGACAAAGAATTTGTTTACTCAGGAGATTATAGATCAATATAATATTCAACAAATTAGGTAAATGCTTTTTTATAAATTAAACATTATTATTAATTAAATTTTAAAAAAAATTTAGTTTCAACGCTTGCGCTAGTACAATACTCAAAAATGCCTTAAAAAGAGCACAAAGTATAGTTCAAGAAAATCTTAAAATACTTAAATTGCCAGGACAACATGTTGTAGATGCAATCATTGCTTCTTCAATGGGTGATATTAGATGTGCTGTTAACCAATATTATTTCGCAGCATTGAAAGGTACTATTTTCATTAGGTTATTTTAATTAAAAGTTACAACTCGCTATTCAAGACATGCTCCATCTGGCGGACAATTTGGTACTACTCACTAATATATACATGGAATTTAAGCCCATTTTTTACATTATATCTCCTTTGGTGTTTAGTACCAAATTGTCATCCAGATGGAAAATTTATTTCAATTAAAAGTGACAAACAACTTTTTTTTTATAAAGGTACAGATGATTTACCAACCATACTCAAACAAGAAAAAGAAAAACCCGGTCAAAAACGCAAACGCTCTTCCAAAACCACTTCATTAAAAGGTATGATAAAAGATGAAACGTTAGGACTCTTCCATGGGTTGGGAAGGGTTCTAAACCCGAAACGCGTAGAGGTTAATGGATCATCACGTCTTCAATGCGATTTGGATTCGTTGATTGATGAATTTAGTACTCAACCTAGTATATTTAATGCTTTTTTACATGAGAATTATCCCAAATATTTTGGGGATATTGATGATGTAATGGAAGCCGCTCAAAATTTGAGCTTTGCGCAAACTTTCATGGAAAATTGGATGGAGCAACGGGAAACGTTGATTGTTGCGTTATGGATTAGCGTATTAGGTCTTATGATTTTTAATAGGCATAAAGTTTCTAAATGGACACAAATTAGAGCACCGAAAAAAATCATTAAAGTGTAAGTATGTGTTATATGACGTACAACGTTGACCTTATTTCATCGATTATAAGACGTTTTACGATTTTGCTGTATACCTGTACTAATGGTGCGTTTTATAGTCGATGTTACCTTATGATTTATGGCAAGAATGATCCTAAACGTGGGGATAAGCTATCCGCCGCTACTCCGTAATTACTTAGTATGTACTTATTGTATAATATTCAAGGTGTCTGAAATTAAGAAAGTTACCAAAGGTAACTTACAGATTACAGGTCTCTACCCACAGCATATGTTTCTTTTAAAATGCAAGCGTGCGCGGTTTCGCAGCAGTTTGAAAGTCCCGCGCATTGCTTGCGCGCAGTCCCTGAATCAACTTTACAACTACACTGATACAATTCGAATTCCAAATATTAACAATAAAATATTACTTGTCCTTCGCCTAGTTCCATTTTGTATTTTTGCGTATTTTTATCCAGATACTTTGGTAATTTTTTTTATTCTCCGATCTGTAGACTTTGATCTGGCCGTGTCTGCAGGAGAGTTTGGAAATTACATTAAGGAAAGTTGGCAACACTGCATTGTATCCAACTTAATTTGTGACACCCTGTATACATGCAATTTAACAACTGTAGATATAAAAATTTTAAAATATTATATAACTTTCAGAATCGACAAAAATGAAGCTACGAGTGATTTAAATATAGCCGATCATTGTTACTACAACCTAATAACAAAAACAGAAACATTCCACAGATTTCAGTATCACAAGTAATTTATTAATTTATTTGTATTATATTTTTGTATTAATAAAATGATAAAGGAAATTTTAATAATTATTTAAATGTGGCTATTTGCACATTGAGTATGTCATAGCCATTTATTCGTACATACTGTATTATTTTTCTTTAGTTGATCTTACGATAAGTCAGTGTTGCCATCTTAGGTAATTGAAAAACCCAATTTTTTTATTGACAGTGAATTATTGTGACGTCATATGTCAAGATTGTCAATGGTTCGGATTTCATTGTGAAATTTCCAGAAACTCCAAAAAAAATCTAGTTTTTTCGTAAACATTCAAAAAAATGTCCTTAAACACAGCCCATCTAAATGGGGGAGTATTAATACACTCAGGAGAATGGTAAGTTATTAAAATCATTGTGTTATTAATTTTATGATTCATCCAAATTAAACTTAATTAAATTTTTTCCAGTATTCTTGTATTTAGCGATCATACTACGATGGAATGGTCGGGGCAAGATGGACCTCCATTTAAAGGAACTAAAAATGGACGTATTTATTTAACTACTCATCGATTAATATTTAACAATAAAGAATCTAATGATGCCATGCTATCTTTTAGCTTTCCTTTCGTTACTTTAAGTGATGTATGTGCTTTTTAACGTTATATTAACAAAAATTAACTTAAATATATTTGTAGGTTGAATTGGAACAACCCATTTTTGGTGCAAATTACATTAAAGGAAAAGTACGTGCCCAACCAAATGGTAATTGGATAGGGGAAGCTAAATTTAAACTTCTTTTTAAACATGGAGGTGCAATTGAATTTGGACAAGCAATGCTTAAAGCAGCTCATTTAGGTGAGTTAGTTCAATTTATAAATAAATATTAAACTTTCATTTGTGTGTAATTTCTTTGACCTACAGCTACAGGGCAAGATGGTACGTTAAATAAATATATAATTAAGCTATCCATGTCAGTTTAGTAATAAAATTTTTATTTATTACAGCTACAAGAAGTGCAAATGCTCGAGATGCTCCCCCACCGTATGTTCCACCACAGAGCACCTGGAATGATCCTGCACCTCCACCAGCATATGCTCCACCTCCACAAGGTTATTATGGATGGACACCTCCAACTCAAACTTTTCCCAATCAACCTCCAGCTAATAGTGTCTTTATGTCTGATGCTCCACCACCCTATCCAGGTATAAACATGCCTCAAGGTGGTGGCTTCCAACAACCTCCTGGATATTCTCAAGGGGGTTATCCACCCATGGGTGGGTATCCTCAACAACAGGGTTTCCAACCTGGATATGCACCTCAAGGGGGATTTCCACCACAAGGAGGTTATCCACCGCAAGGTTATCCACAAGGTGCAGCAGGTTTTCAACAGGGTTTTAATCCGGGAGGTATGTTTAAAAGGCGGTAGCAAGCATGTTTTTTTTAATGTTTACGCAAAAAACTAGTATTAAAATAATATTAAAATTTGTTTTGTCACATTTATTTTTTCAATTGTACTAGGATACATGGCTTTTTAGAATTTTTCAACTTTCCACTGGATTTTCTAGGACACCAATGAAAAACGGGTTGCATGGTCTTTATTAGCATGCTTTTTATGTAATGGGTAAAATTGAACGATTTGAAAAATTCGTGTTTTTTGCTCATAACTTTAAAACAAATTTACAGATTTTAAATTGTGTTAAAGAAGGTTGTAGGCAATTATTTTTGCTACAAAATGGCTCAAGGAAGTAATTTTTTGTCTCAGACTTTCACGAGCATTTTGAAAATTGCAAAAATCATGGCTTTTTACAATTTTCTAACTTTGAACAGGAGTTTTTGGAGTACTACAACATCAATCAACAAATGGGTTGTGCTTTTCTTTAAAAAATATGTAAAAATTAGCGATTTGAAAAATTGGTGATTTTTTGACCAAATTATGGATTTTTTTTTATTTGACATATCTTTAAAACGGATTAACCGATCCTAAATTTTGTTACAAGAGGTTGTAAAGGTAGACAGTTGTTTGGGTCACAAAATTTCACAAGCAGGGTATTTCATTAACCTGCATTAAAGTCAGAACCCTCTGTCAAGAGAGATTTTGAAATGGGTTTTATGAATTTGCCAAATTTTGACTTTTTTTTTGAAAATTAAGGTCTTAATCGAAAAACGGGTCTTGGAGTCCTGATCGGTATGCTTTTCTTCATAAAATATGTGAATCAATTTGAAATTTTTTAGGAAATTTATAAATTTTTTTCGACCATTTTTACACGTAATATTTTGACACCACCTCACATTGGGATTATTCATAGCAAATTCCATCGCTCTGCATTTTTGTTTCTACATATACTTTCTTGGTGGAAGAAAAGCCGGAAATAACCGATTATTATCAACTTATTGTGTATTTCTAATGAGGCGAGGTGGGTAAAGAGAACTCTGAGCTCTTATGTATTGTATGATCATTGAAAATTGAATTATGAATCATGTAAATATCCCAAATATGAATGTAACCTGAAAAGTCTCATTTCGTTTTAGTCAACAACAATTTTGTATTTTAAATATTTCAGATGCAAAAGCTGCGGAAGCTGCCCAATCTGCTTATTACGACCCTAATAGACCACAAATGGCTTATGTGCCTCCTCCAGCCTATTATGTAAGTAAAAACAAATATGACTGAAAATTTAAAACCCTGTCAGTTGTTTTGTTACTTAAAAAATTCCTTTGTAACTGTGAAGTATTTAAATATATATACAAAGTGTATTAATTATTGTATCAAAAAAATGTATAAAATAACTTGTATTTATTTTTAGGAAAATCCACCAAGCTATGATCAAGCTACTTACAAAAAGCAACAATAACTTGCTGTTAAAGAAATTGCTTGATTGCACATTTTAACAATTTAATTTTAATCCAATTTGCTATTTTATTTTCCTGCATAATCATTTTATAATCATATTAGAGCACCTATATTAATTAATTTGGAATTGAATGAAGTGGTGATCTGTTTTTTCTTTTTTCCGATTTGATATATACCAGTGGTTTCCAAACTTTTTTACTGTCTTCTCCCTTTTACCTAAGGGTCTGGCGGCCACAATTTTTTTTATTAATCCCAAACCTACAATAAAATGTTTTAATTTTTTTTAAAATACGTGTATTTTGGGATTATTTAATTTTTATACAAATACAAACTACAGTACAGGTACTATGCTGCACTAAGGTCATCCATCGCGCCCAGGGCCGAATTAAACTCTTTTTCCGGGCCATTTGTTGTAAAATTAACTGAAATTTCACCATACAAGTTGTATGTCTTCTCGATCATTACCGGACCCCCAAACACGCGGTCTATTAGTCTGGCACTCATCTCGCCCGCCAAAAGTCCCACAGTTTGGAAAACATTGATATACAGTAATTCTAATATGATAATACACTAACAAAATTCTAATTTATTTTTGATAATACATATTCAATATTAATAATTTACTTCTCATAAAGGAAAATAGTATTCTCAGACTGTTTAACAAAAGCTTGATTATAAAATAAAATATTTTGGCATAAAAAACAGCCTTAAAATATTTTTCAAATAATAATAATTGTAACATAGTGGTTGGCTTTTGAATAAACTTGAGCTGATTTTAAATACAAAATTGAAATCATAATTATTATCGCATTAAGCGCTGATAACTGTTTACAGATTTGTAATATATTTTATTTTTTTAGTGTTTTAACACAATTTATAGTACTATTAGTATTTCTATATATTCTAGCAATGTTATGGTTTAGTAGAATATTTATAAATATTGGCTAATATATAAATAAATAAAAAACGAATTTATTATTTATATTGTATTTAGCTAAATAAATGTGTTTACTACAGCAGGCTCCTGGCTTTTATAATTATCAAAGAAATATTTTAAAAGTTTACCATTTTTTTTTAATAAATAACATTAATAACAAAGATTGTAGGTAATAAATATTAGGACAGGTAATGTGTTGTCCCTTTGTTGTATATTTAAAGTTGCTCTGGCTTGGCCAAAATACTGCAGGTTTAGTGGGTTTCTCCGGGTTGTGTAACAAACACCTGCATGTAATAGTATAAATTTATTTAATTTAATTTCTACATAAGTTGTCTAGAATTCTATTAGTTTGTTAAAAAAACATCGAAAAATAAGATTCAAAGGTAGACATCAAGTATTTTTTAAAGTAAAATTATTTGTTAACAAAATTTCTTTGATATCTATAATACAACGCGCTAATGGTGTATTTCTATATGGAAGGTGCGGGGCACGGAGTATACCGATTTGTACAAAGTCGTGTACATTCTGTGGTTTAGTTTTCGCTCAAAAAAAATGCTATCATCTAGGCGTATACCGGATACTTCAAACTAGTAAGTATTTATTAGCGCGACTTGTCCAAATTGAATTGCTCCTCCATGTTTCTACAAATACTTTATACATTAAAAATATGTTTGATGATACTCTATTATTTTTAATGTACGGGGTGTTCATAGAAACATGGGTTAGCAATTGAATTTGAACAAGCTATGCTTAAAGCGGTTCATTTAGGTGAGTTAGTTATTTTTTATAAATCGCATATTTTTAAGTAAAGTGTAAAAATGTAAAAAAAATAATTTCGGTAGGAATTTTGAGAAAATGTTATTGGCGATTCAAATTAATTTTTCCCGCCATATTTTATTGCACATGGTGGGTAAAATAAGGTTATGACAGATTATAATAATAGTAACTCGATGTTTTTTTTGTGCATTTTTGTGTGGCTGGGCCGTTTTCTGTGTGTTTTCTTATGTTTGGTGAATTTGTAAGTATTGTTTAAATATGTAAACACATATAAATAACGTAAAGTACCCACCATGGGGTGGTACATTTTTTTCCGCCAGAGGGCGTATCGCTTAGCTTGAATCGCGTATATAAATCACAAATATTGACCGCTTAGTAAGTCGTGGCGTACGTATCATTCTGTGTAGAGTTGAGTTCCTTTTTCTGCATATTTGTATTTAAATCATTCTCACTTCTATATATAAATGATTACGAAAATTATATAAAAACGCAATCTTATATTTATTGTTTTATTACGTTGTCTTTCACATAGTAATGTTTATTTAATAGTTTCATGCGATATTTCCTCATTTTTTCTATAAACAAATGTGTTCGTAGGTACCACTTTATGCCGCCCCCTCAGATGAGAGAGCTCCTCCCAAAAAATTTCTCTCTGGCTCCTCCCCGCGCTTATTGCGCGGTGGCGCAGGAAAGACACCAGAGCGGTAGGTGGAGTGTCAATAATGCTGACCATGGTTTTTTCGATTTTCTTAATTTTTATTTATCCCTTATCACAGTAATAAAAAATATTTCACTACGTTCGTGCGCTCAACTTCCTTCCCGTGGGCATTTATTGCACAATATACTATTTCAAAGCATTTGATATTTTGATTTTAAAGAGACCGATTATTTGTCGGCGACATTTGTGGTTAATCGAATGCCTTGAAAAATATATAAAAGTGATTTGTCGTGAGTATATCGAAGACGCTTCGTAGTATTGAGAACTAACAAAATCTGATACGCTATCTGGTGGTGAAAACTGAACTGCACGAAAGAGTACCTGTCACTTACTGTGTTCATTGCACAATTTGTTGTATTGTGTTTATATTAA